>CM033475.1:161020956-161133490 GCA_019447015.1 Hymenochirus boettgeri
CCAGAAGAGCCATATGGCTGAGACAGTGGAAAGCAGATGTCCAGTCGAAGCAAAATCTTTCCACCATCCCCTTTGAGGGCTGACTCCTCTTCGGATCCAAACTCAAAGATTTAATTGAAGCAAATTCAGCTAAAAATAGCCTTCCCACTACCAGGACTTTCAGAAATCCTGTTCCCTCCACATCTCAAGCGAATCTAAGAGAAGCAAAACAATATAGATTTGGCAAGCCATATCAACAAAGATCCTGGAAGCCAGAAGCTTCTTACCAGCTTTTTCATGGCAAAAACCCTAGAGGCAAGTCAAGACAGCTATGAAGGTCTTCAATAGTAGGGAGACTCATATCCTTCAAGGAGACTTGGGCTCAAAACATATCAGACACCTGGGTCCTGAATATCATTCAAGAGGGCTACAAAATGGAGTTCAAACTCAATCATCCTCCTTTTCCTCCGGAAAAAAAATTCTGATCCAAACGCATGCCATTCAAGCAAGGAATGCACTAAGCTCAGTTCTTTCCTCTCTTCTGTCGAACAACATCATAGAAACAGTCCCACAGCAGAAAAAAGGAATCTACTCCCACCTTTTTCTAAAAAGAAAGAAATCAGGGCAAATGAGGGCTATTTTAAATCTCAAATATCTAAACTCATTTCTTTGCATCAGGCATTTCATAATGGAAAGTCTAAAGTCAGTATCTCTTCAAATAGACAAGAATGATTGGATGGCGAAAATAGGCATCCAAGATGCATATCTTCATCTCTACTGATGTATGGGAATATGAAGATATGCATCCAAGATGCATATCTTCATATTCCCATACATCAGTAGAGATGTCCGAACTTCGCAAAATCCGGTCCGCTCGAGGATCCGCGAATTTTCTAAAAAATTCGAAGATTCGAAAATCCGCGAGCGGACCCATTAAAATGAAAAATACCCTCGAAATTACGAGTTTTCACGTATTTTCCAAAATTTTCGAAAATACGAGAAAACTAGTATTTTCGAAAATATGTATTTTCAAAAATACGAGTAATCCTCGTAATTTCGAAAATTTTCGAAAATATGTATTTATGGAAATAAGAGAAATCCTTGTATTTTCGAAAATTTTCGAAAATACGTGAAAACTTGTAATTTCGTAAATTTTCGAAAATACTAAAAATTCGCGAATCGGAAGTTCGGAAGGCGGAAAATCCGGAAAAAATCCGCCGTTCGCGAACGTGATAAATCCGCGGCGGATCCGGGTGCGGATCCGCGAACCGGCAATCCCTATACATCAATCACAAAGAAAATATCTCCGAATCCAAGGCATCCAGATTTTCATGTACCTGGACGACATTCTCGTACTGTAAAAGCAGCCAGTTATTCAACTCTCCAAAACCACAATTAATCAACTCTCCAGTGCCTTCAGGCTCATGGATGGGTAATAAACCAGGAAAAATCGCTACTAATTCCAACACAATCAGTAAAATTCCTGGGGGCTCTACTGAATTCTTCAAAACTGTGCATCTCTCTTCCTCTATCAAAGAAAAAGATCATCATAACACTGATACAGAACTTCATCCAACACCCAGTATCAACAGCCTGGGTCTGCCAACATACCTTAGGGAAGCTCACGTCGACCCTCCTTACAGTCAAATGGGCTATGACTCACATCAGGGACTTACAGATATCTTTCAACAAACAATATCTTCCTCAAAAGGGGCCAAACCAAACAATATCCATTCCACCCCAGATCCGATCAGAACTTTCATGGTGGGTGGACGACACAATCACACTTCAAACCCATCTCTCTAGCCACATCTCAGTGGATTTCCATCACAACAGATGGGGAGCCCATGTGGATGGGGTGCCACCATGGGTCACCAATTTTCACAGGGGAAGTGGCCACCAAAATTACAATCAGCTCCACAGAACTTGAGGGAACTCACGGCAGTTCTAGAAGCCCTACTTTCCTTTCAGAAGTTCATTCAGGGGAAACTGGTACAAATACACTCAGAAAAACACTACAGTGACAGCCTATATCAACAACAAAGGGGGAACTCACAGCTCCCCACTATGGAACACAGCCAAAAAGATCTTGCTATTTGCAGAAGCCCATCTTTCGGATCTAGTATCACTTCACATTCCGGGGGTGCACAATTCCAAAGCAGATTTCCTCAGCAGACAGTCCATTCTCCCAGGGGAATGGCACCTAAATCCAGAAATTTTCCTATACATCTGCCAGAAGTGGGGCTTCCCTCATCTAGACTTGATGGCAACCCACAAAAACAACCAAACCAAGAAGTACATATCCAGATACTTGGAAATCCAGGCTTCAGGAACAGATGCCTTCTCAATAAATTGGTCACACCAGCTGTTATACATTTTCCCTCCATTTACTATCATTCCCAAATTCCTCCAGAAAACCAGGAAAGACAATGCCACGATAATTGCAATAGTTCCCTGGTGTCCGAGGAGGTTCTGGTTCAGCTGGGCTCTCAGCATGTCAAAGTTTCCACCAATCAGGCTTCCAATGGCCAAGAATCTTCTGTCCCAGGGACCAGTAATTCATCCTCATCTAGAGAATCTGAATTTGACGGTCTGGTATTTGAAACCTCATGTATGAAAGCAGCCTCTCTAATGGCAGCCAGGAAATCCTCCACTTCAAAGCATTATTATAAAATCTGGGAAATATTTTCAGTCTAATGTAAGTCAAAACTCTTGGATGTGTTGAAACAAAACAGACTTTTGAAGAGGCGTTAATTGTCGCACAAAAAACTAGCGCAAAATTTATTGCACCGCTTTGTGCTACATAAAGAAAAATTTTTGACATGGCGCAGGCTGTGCAAAACCTTCGCTAACATGTTAGTACATTTCTCGTTAGTGCGGGATATTGCATCTCCCTGTATGTCTTTCTATACAGACATGTGCATACACATAATAGGCCCACATCTATTGCTGGTTGGTATGAAATAGAGAAAAAGACATGTCATATGAAGAGTTCATTCTGCAATGTGGGATTGGATCTATATTTGCAAATGGTTCACCATTCTACACTTTTATTCTGTTAGACATATATTGCCCATGTAAGGCGATAGTAAAATGGAGTTTACCTTATTGCTATAGAGACTGTCAGCCTTACCCAAATTCTATGCACAAGACTCTGTGCAAAAGACTCAGGAAAGGGCCCTTACATATGTTGGAGGCAGGGTGTTGCTGAACTACCACTCTAGCTAGAATGCAATAAATGGGTGCCAGTGGTTCTTGAACTTAAACAGTATCTTATTTATTAACAGAACAATATTAATAAGGCTTTGTAATTAGCACAATAGAGGTAGTATAGCAAGGCCTCTTCCCTCCTTGTTAAAAGCCAGTAGGCGGGGGAAGTAATAGCCTGTAATACTAATCCATTGCCAGGTCAGGGAGACAATCTTCCCACGAAAATGCAACCAAGCAGGGAGTGTCAGCCCAGATAAATAACCCAAGGTAATTAGTTAGGCCCTTCCATACTGGGGTTGCCTTGGCATGGTTGGAAGGCTTTTCACTTTTATGCATAAAATTGTAACTAAACACCCCCATGTTTTTACTGTTTGCACTAGAACAGATATAATGATATATGGGGCCCAGGAATGTGCATTGATCATTTCTTTTCTTGTTTGTTCTAATGTTTTGGTCAGATCAGTGGCACTTCCACTATATGTTATAATAATGTTGCCATAGGAGTGCTCCCACAGCCCCCCCATTTTGTTTATGAAAAGCTTCCTTACAAGCAGAGGTCCATTTAAAGAGCGTAGCTTTGTGTTCTTCAATATTGTCCCCTTTCAACAGTCCATTTAGTGGATAGGAAATTTTAGATTAACTCTCAATAAACCTCCAATAATAACTACAAAATCCCAAGAAGGATCTCAGCTCAGATTGCTTCAATGTATCCCACAAAATGCACAGTTTTGCAAGCGAACTTACACGTGTCAATTGAGAGTTTCAGGCCTTCCTTTCGAAGATACCCAAGCACACTGAACAATCATGCTCCTCACACTTATCTCCTGAGGCATTTGGGTAAATTGGTAAAAAAAAACAAAAAAAACATTGGCAAATAAAACATCTTTTCCTCATCTTCTGCAGACATAGGAATTTGGTAATATCCAGATCTTAAATCCATCACTGAGAACCAAGCACTGCCATGCAAAGCAAGTGCCTCATCAATACGTGTATTGATCAGGAATAGTGTGCTTATTTAGTGTTCCATAGTCCACACATAAGCGAGCATTTCCATTTTTCTTTCGGACAATAACTATAGGTGAAGCATAAGAACTTTGTGATTCCACAGGAGTGCTCTCTTTTAACCATATGGTGTGTTCAGCATTTTAGCACACCCCACATCCATATCATCTACAGAAAGCACATCATGGTACTGAGCTAACCTACTAAACATTCCACAGGGTAGCAGTGGGCTACTGTCTGCCAGACTAGATTTACTACTGAATGAGAGATTTGTAACAGTAGTCCTTCTTCTCTGGAATTATCTCCCAACCATTCTTTAAAGCCTCTTCAGGGTCAGTTTCTTACAGAAAGAAACTTTCACTTAAAACAGGTACAATGCCATATAGACCTGGAGGATTTGCACTCCCCCTGGTGGAAGCTCTATTGGATGCCAAGGGTTTCCAACTCAATCCCCGGGAGATTCAGCAGCAAATGTCTGGCAAATCTCCTGCAGCTCTAGAACTACTGGCAATACGGTCAAGGAGGTACCTTCTCTTGGCTGTAGAAACTTAATAAAGACTTCCTCGACAGCTTTCACATTAGAGCAAATAATCATAGGTGTATACTTTTTTCCACCTGGAGGGGGGCTCGCATAAGCAATGACTTTAAGTGGGAGATCATTGTCTCCAACTAACCCAGGGAAGCCTCTCCAGAAAGTAGTAAGAGGCTGAGCACATTAGTGCTCTCCCTTTTATACTTTTACACAGTGGCCCCTACTGGCCAAATCCTGCCAGAACAAGAAGACTAAAGGTAAACTAGTTCTCTACACCCATATATTCTGTTAGACATAGATTCCTCTAACCTGCATAGGGAGAGCAGTGGGCCTTTCAAATAAGCAGCCTACCAGTCAAGCTGATTATTTTAGATGGAGAAAGGCACCTAATCTAGGATATGCAGGAGCAATAAGATGGAAGATGAGAGATTTAAACAGGTAAGAATATAATCTTGTAAAAGTGTTATTTATTGACATGTTTCAGGTAGGACACTCACATTAAGTATAATACCATATGTCAATACAAATATTTCAGTAGCACATAGGTTACCATTTTACAAGTGACATCATAACACACAAGCACACCCATCTCCAAATGATGATGTCAACGTGGAACATGCGGAGGTTCTTTTCTTCTGCCAAATACATTTCCCAAACATGGGTAGTTGGATTTTAGCACAAATATTAACCAATCACAGAGGACATAAATTAGGCCATGAAATGTGAACAATGGATTGTGTGTGATTTTATAATAATCTGTATTACTGAATGCAGTTTTGTGTTTTTGTTAATATTAAGTTGGTTTGGCAACCCAACAAATGCTATAAACACACAATGAACCCCCCCTTCAAATGTATTAAGAGTTGCACAATCATAAATAGGAACATGTTGTGTTTTATGCATTAAAAGTCACAATGTATATAGGTTTATCTGTAATTGAAATATTCTCACAAAGCATTAGAGAGTGTGAAGGGATAAAGTGCAAGCCTAACTGAAGTAGGTAATGATCAGTGTCTGAAAATGTGTAACCAGTAATGCTGTACACCAGCATTATCTTGCCTTTTCTAGGATGATGCTTGTGTGGTGGTAGGGGCTGCCTCAGGTGCTCCTCAATCAGATAGTGGCAAGTTCCTACCTAGAAATGTGTAAGGAGACACTTTATAGGTTCTCCTCTTCTCCCTACTTGGCTGGACCTTCTAGGAGGGCCTGGCGGTCCGTCTCATTACTTTACGGAGAGAGACGCTGCCCATTAGGTTCTCCTCCTTTAGGAGGGCCTGGCAGACCGACTCAACTCTTAAGGTAGAGAGCCGCCGCCTATTAGGTTCTCCTATTATCATTGCAGGACCTTTTGGGAGGGCCTGGCAGACTGACTCAACTCTTAAGGAAGAGAGACGCTGCCTTTTAGTAGGTTCTCCTCCTATCATTGCCCCCACTTGGCTGGACCTTGAGGGAGGGCCTGGCAGACCAACTCAACTCCTCAACTTAAGGAGGAGAGCCGCTGCCCATTGCATTCTCCTCCCACTTTTTTTTTTTTTTTTTTGGTCCCTTTTTTTTCTGTGGGTTTTTTTTTTTGGTCCTTTTTTGTGGGGGCTTTTTTTTCCATTTGGTCCATTTTTTTAGGGAGGGTGGGGTTGGGGAGGGAGGGTATTATGTTTTTTTTTGGGGGGGGGGGTTATTTATTTTGAGTTATTGAGAATAACTCACCACTACCTAATTTCAGATAAAGGAGAGGTCGGCTGCATAAGATAACAGGGAATCCATTTGAGGTAATACCTATCACCATGACTGTGTCACCCAGAAAGGCTAAGACAAGGTCCTAATTACACACTGACAGATGTTACACGTGATCTTCAGTTGGCCATGAACTGTGTCAGTACATATTTTGGCTCCTGGAAAAATTGGGAAATTGAGTTGTTGTGTGTCAATTATTCCTTTGGTCTTGTGACGGGCCTGGGTCAGTCTGCATCAAGGCCACTAACGGCTGGTGGTGAGTTACTCTTTTGTAAGGGATTGTGTTATATCTCACCTAGCCAGAAATTGGTTATGTTAAAGGAGGCGTTGTTGGCACCAGTGGGTATTGTGTATATAGTCATTTGTTGTTAATGTGGCCGATAATGATAATTATATTACTGAGACAACTTGTGCTTAACAAAATGACAAATTTTGGGAAAAATATTACAAGAAAGGCACCAACAATTGGTGGTATTCGTATATTGTGTTATGATGACACTTAACATGTTACCTTTAAATATACATACTTGTGGAGTCCAAACTCAAAAAATGGCACATACCAGTCAATAAAGATGATATTCTTACCTGTTATAATCTCTCATTCTCCATTTTATATTTCATATTTATTGCAACTACAAGTCATTTAGCTAAGAATTACTGGGGCCTCCTTCAAAAGTTAGATGGGGCCCCTATCCGTGCTTCATCCAGTGGTTTAATGGGTGGAGACTTTATCTGTCATAGGAAAAATAAGATGGGACCTCCTTGACTCCTGGGGCCCGCTGTGATTGCTTCCCCTGGTAGTAAAGCCCCTGGCAAACTACCTGACAGTATTGTGGAAAGATTAGACATAATTTAAAGATGAGAGCGAATAGTACACCAGCATTTGTTACTATATCCAGGTACTGAGGGACTTACGCTGTAAGTTAGGTGAACATTCCTTAAATCTTACACTCTAGAAGATATAGGCTGATAGCGCTAGAAAAAAGCCAGAGTTAGGCATGGCACTACCACCTTAAGATAAAGGAGGCTATTGGATCAGGTAAAGCAGACCCCAGATATCTAGTAGTTAGGATGGCATAACTAATATCTTTCACTCTGAATAAAGTAGACTGTGGATAGAAGATTTAATCATAGCAAAAAGGGATTAGGGTTTAAATTGTTTTTTTCCTATAAAAGGTGAGGAACAGATTAGAGATAAAATGGATCTCCAGTTAGAGGTAGACAAAGATTGAATTCCCATAGATCCCGTAGATTTTAAATTCCCGTAGATCCCGTAGACCTTCAATTCCCATAGATCCCGTTGACCTTCAATTCCAGTAGATCTTCATCGTAGAAACCTAAAATGACCAAACATCAAGAGAAAGAAATATTTAGCAAGATTACAATTTAAACATTGCAGTTCTCACATTTATCTCTAAATCACTGAAATAATAACAATAATAGCAAAACATTTTAATATCAATTCTACCATAGAATTATTACTCTATGAGGGATGGATGATTGGTTAGAGTTGTGGATGGGAAAACTAGGTGGCCTGGGACCCCAGGGATTGAACAGATGCAAGCATCACACTGAAAAGCAATGGAGAAGTTTGTACACCTTCCTGATCTAGTGGCAGTGGGCCAAATTTTACTAAAGTTCTATAGTTCAGAAACGAACTGAACTTAAAGGGTATGTCCACCCTTCTAAAAAAAAATTTACATAACATTCCCCCTGTCCCCCCAGCCCCAACCGCTATATTTGTATTATCAGAAAATGCCCAAAACATTACTTACCTTCCCTCTTTCCTCTGCTGCGCTGCCAGGCCCTCTGCTTGCTAGAAAATGCAAGCAGAGGGGCGGGACCAGCAGTCGCGTCTGTGATTGGCTGAGCGGCAGCCAATCACGTGGCTGCCGGGAGTTCGGTGCGGCGGAGGAAAGAGGGAAGTAATGTTTTGGGCATTTTCTGATAATACAAATATAGCGGTTGGGGCTGGGGGGACAGGGGGAATGTTATGTAAAAAGATTTTTACACTAGGGGGAGGGAATCCTAATCGGGAGGGAGAGGGAGGGGGAGAAGGGCTGCAGTACGCATGCCAAACTTCTCCCGGAGGCCAGATAGGAGGCAGAGTCCTATATGGATTCTGCTATCCTCCTGGTGGGCAGTATTTTGATGATTTGATGACTGAGAAAGAAAAAGATGAATAATAATACATAATTATAATTTTATGTATATGTAGGGGTTCCCCGAGACACGAAAATAGTTTCAAGGGTTCCCCACAGATAAAAAGGTTGAGAAACACTGCCTTAGATCCTTATATATACATAGATTATCTCTTTTCTTACTACTTTGGACATTGAAAGCTCTATGTGATTCTGATTGTACTAATCCACAACAGTGTGTAACATTATAGGTTGATTTTACTAATGGGGCTATTTTAATGGTAATATAATGTAATCATATTATACTATCACAGGTGTTATACATATTAATAAAAAAAAGGGTGAGGTTAAAGGGCAATTTAAATCTGTTATTACCTTCTGGTTAACCTCTAGCATACAATAAATCACTCTGTACTGACAGTCATTTAAAGGACATGTCCACCCTTAAAACAAAAAAATGGTAAATTGTCAATTATCTGCCCACAAATGTAATTGCTATTTTTACTAGTTTATTACATGCAATTGTAGCCAGATATTTAATGAGTTATCTTCCATTCTGGCAAATGTAGCTGCTGCCTTTCTTTGCTCAATGAGCTTTTCTATAAGCTTTAGCATGTGCAGTAAAGGAAGCAGGTGAAACAGCAGTCAATCATTGGTTATGATGTCAGCCAACACAGCCTTGTTTGACTGCATGGAGGGAGGAGCCAGTTTCCTCTGCCAGAATGGAGGCAATAATTATCCTTTAATATCCGGTTGATAATACATCTAATAATGTGCTGACTGTATCAACTGGGGGCAGATAGCCAACGTGTGACCAGTTTTTTTAAAGGGTGGATATGCCCTTTTAACAATAATATACAGTGCTGGTATGTATAGAATAATAGTTTTATACCAGCACCTATGATACAATTCACACTCAGTTGATATAGGGATACAAATAAAGGGCAAGTTAAGACTTTGCTCTGAAATTAAGAACTTCAATTACAAAAGCCAAACACATTTGACAGGGTTTTTGGCATAATGCTGAAGCAATGACAAGAACCAATTGTATGTGACAGGCATTATAGATGATAAAGATTAAATGTAAGATTAAAAGGGCATGGTAAATGTTTTTACTTTCCATTTTAATTGTTATCTAGAATGCATCAAATATTATTTAATCTGATCAGACTATGGTATCAAAGGTGACCCCACAATCACAGCAATAACAGGTCTAAGCCATGTACCAAATCACTGGGACGAAGATCAAGCTGGAGGCAAAAATAACTTCAACATTGTGTGAATCTAGAAACAGAACTAATACAGTAAATGGCCATTAGGAGGGTGCATTCACTGTCTCTTATTAGGATTAGCAAATGTAGCAGAACTATAACTCCCAATAGCCAATAAGATCCCCTAAAGTTACAGGAATAGGTTACATGCCATATCTCTGATTCTACACCCAATAGTGTTTTCTGAATAGTGTTTTCCCCTGCATGTGTTGGTCCCCCATGCAGGGGATAGTGGAACATTCTAACTGCCATTTTCATCACTCAGCCTTATGATGTCACCAACTGCCATTTCTATACCTTATTATGGGAATAGACAAATGATTTTTTAAATTTTTTCAAACTGACACACAATTGGCAAAGCAAATTCCCAATCACAGGCAAGATTTTGATATAACCTTGCTCTATGGCCAATGTGCTATAAATATTATAATCCCCCAACCAATCAATAAATTCAATCCAGCGTTGACTAGCAATGGTAGTTTCCCTATAAACCTTAAATGATTCCTATGCTTGCTATACACGTAGTGATATTACCACAATCAGGACCATTTTATTATCATGGCAAAATATTTATATTGATAGTATGATTCCCAATCAGCTACATGATGTATGACCACTATTAGTTACCAACATTACAGATCAGTAAAACCAATCCCCATTCCATACTTACTGAACATCAAGTTAGGATCAGCAAAGCCAATCCCAGTACTAAATTTGTAGTTGTAAAGTATCTCATTAAAGAAAAGAAACAAATGGGGAAAAAAATCCAAAAAATGCAAAAATACATCGGCAAAAAGCGGAAAAGTTGCAAACCCCCCCCCCTCCTGCTTTGTCACTATCTCACAAGTCAATAAAAAAAAACTGTGGAATTTCAATCCCTTTTATAGAGTGAATGACATCAGTGCAGACAGGGCAAGCCCAGCCCTCAAATGAAAATTTATATACAGGTAAATCAACCACCAAACCCTAAACTGTAATAGTTTGAAATCTGAAATATATAAGTCTAACCTGCACAATGTCCTGTGTCCCCTGTTTCTGCTTCCTGGTTCTTTCAGTTATCAACTGTCAGTTATGGAATTGACAGTTGACATTACAGCCTATGACTGAATTCTAATCCCCTAGCTGCATCTTCTGAGCAGGGCCGCCTCGCTAATGATGCAGGGTGCAGCACAATGCAGAGCGGCACCCTGTAGGGAAGCGGCACTGCCGCACTGTCACTGTCACACACTGAATTATTTTTTTTTTTAATGGAGCCCGGCATCCGCCGGCTGCCCAACTCCCTCCCTAATCTGTTGGGGGAGGGGGGGGGGTGAGCGCCGGACTGGTCTATATGATAGATAGATAGATAGATAGATAGATAGATAGATGATAGATAAATAGATAGATAGATAGATAGATAGATATATGATAGATAGATAGATAGATAGATAGATAGATAGATAGATAGATAGATGATAGATAGATATATGATAGATAGAAAGATAGATATATGATAGATAGATAGATGATAGATAATAGATAGATAGATAGATAGATAGATGATAGATAGATTGATAAAGAGATAGATAGATAGATTAGATAGATAGATAGATAGATAGATAGATAGATAGATATATGATAGATAGATGATAGATAGATAGATAGATAGATAGATAGATAGATAGATAGATATATGATAGATAGATAGATAGATAGATAGATAGATAGATAGATAGATAGATGATAGATAGATAGATATATGATAGATAGAAAGATAGATATATGATAGATAGATGATAGATAATAGATAGATAGATAGATAGATAGATAGATAGATGATAGATAGATAGATGATAGATAGATGATAGATAGATATAAGAGATAGATATATGATAGATAGATAGATAGATAGATAGATAGATAGATAGATAGATAAAGAGATAGATAGACATGATGATAGATAGACAGATGAGATGATGATAGAGAGATAGATAGATAGATGATAGATTAGATAGATAAGATAGATGATAGATAGATAGATAGATAGATAGATAGATAGATAGATAGATGATAGATAGATGATAGACAGACTGCTGATAGATAGATAGATAGATAGATAGATAGATAGATAGATAGATAGATAGATAGATAGATAGATAAAGAGATAGATAGACATGATGATAGATAGACAGATGAGATGATGATAGAGAGATAGAGATCATAGATAGATAGACAGATGATGATAGAGAGATATATGATGATAGACAGATGATAATAGATTTTATTTATATATTAAATAATAATTAATATAATTATTAATTGTGGGCTTGTGGCACTGCCAGGCCTAGTCCAACAGATATAACATATGTGCTGCCCAGTCAGTCATAAAAATTAAAACAATGTGCCCAGGGCCCAGTGCCTTGCAGGCAGCAACCATAAATATATATATAATGTGCCCAGGTGGCAGGCCTAGCATAAATAATTAGACAAATAAATAGCCAGATGATGATAGATAGATAGATGATAGATTAGATAGATAGATAAAAGATAGATAGATAGACAGACAGACAGATGATAGATTATTAGATAGATAGAAGATAGATAGATAGATAGACAGATAGATG
Source organism: Hymenochirus boettgeri (assembly GCA_019447015.1). NCBI lineage: Eukaryota > Metazoa > Chordata > Amphibia > Anura > Pipidae > Hymenochirus > Hymenochirus boettgeri. The sequence continues at coordinate 161,033,426 of CM033475.1, forward strand.
ATAGATTATTAGATAGATAGATAGTAGATAGATAGACAGACAGACGATAGATTATTAGATATATAGATAGATGATAGATAGATAAAAAGATAGATGATAGATAAAGAGATAGATAGATAGATAGACAGATGATAGATAGATAGATAGATAGATAGATGATAGATAGACAGATGATAGATAGATAGATAGATAGATTAGATAGATAGATGAAAGATAGATAGATAGATAGATAGATAGATAGATAGATAGATTGATAGACAGACAGACAGATGATAGATTATTAGATAGATAGATAGACAGATGATAGATTATTAGATAGATAGATTGATAGACAGACAGACAGATGATAGATTATTAGATAGATAGATAGACAGACAGACGATAGATTATTAGATATATAGATAGATGATAGATAGATAAAAAGATAGATGATAGATAAAGAGATAGATAGATAGATAGACAGATGATAGATAGATAGATAGATGATAGATAGACAGATGATGATAGATAGATAGACAGATAGACAGATGATCTTTTGGGGATACTATTCTAGAGGGTGGGTCCTTAACCTTTTCCCTGCCACAGATCGTATATTCACGATCTGTGCAGAGAATGCTTTAACTGCCACAGATCGTGAATATACGATCTGTGGCTTCCCTGCAGCTCAAAAAAAATTGGCCCCTGCTAGGGGCGATCGGGGGGCAGCATTCAACTGCCCCCCTAGCCCCCTCGATCCCCCCTCGGTTTGATCCAAATCCGAGGGGGGGATCGGAAGATACACTTACCTTTAGCCGGGTCCCGCGATGTGCAGCCGGTCCCACGTGGAGGAAGCGGAAAGGGAGACCCCGGTGACGTCACGGAGCTTCCTCCTTCACCGGGGTCTCCCTTGAAGTGGTAGGAGACTGCCCCTGGTGGTCTAGTTGAGGTACTGCAGCGTGATCTCCATAGATCATGCTGCAGTACCTAAGTATAGTAAAAGCTGTCAAGCTGCCAGCTTTACTATACATTTTGTGAATGGAACTCAAAGTACCATTCACAAATAGGATTTTTTCTAAGTCTTTGCTACTTAGCGAAGACTTAGAAAAAAAATGGGGACAGAGATCAAAATTTGGTGATCACTTCTGATCACCAAATTATTGATCTTTGCCAATGAATGAAAAATCACTTCCTGGAAAATGATTTCCGGGAAGTGATTTTTCCGATCGGATTTGGAATTGGAAAACGGGCATTTATATCGGTAAAGTAAACGCGGATCATTTATTTGTTGGATTTCAAGGGAAACAGCCTATTTTAGTAGGAAATTTTGCAGAGGTACCAAAAAAAGACCGTATTGATTTTTTAGGATCAGTAAAGTGTGCAAAAACTTGTGTGACTCTCCGTACTAACTGGTTTTCCCACTAAAAGGGTATTGGGATAGGGTTGGGGGGTGGGTTGTGGCGTTTTTTAATTTTTTCTTGTAATTGCAATTGCGCATGGATCCCAATTGAGCTAGTTGGTGGCCCCGTCTCTGTTTGCACCCACCCTTATGGCATACCGTTTGATTCAGGACATGTGGGAGATTGCCGTTTAGTGGGTTTTTTACTTGCCGAGTGGGTTTAGGTAGGATTTCAACCATTGAGTCCTCTTATTTTATTTTTTCACAAAAACTCCTAAAAGCACGGAGTTCTATGAATAACAGCGCCTGGAATTCTTCATGTATATACGAAAGCATGATACCATCACGTAGCTGAAGGTGTGTAGCTTCCAAAAATATATAGTTTGTGGGGGGTATTTCCAAGTTGATTAGGCTGTTCAAATTACAGAACACTTTGATTTTTTTCTTCTAATTGGACTTGTGCATGCGTCCAATTTGAGCTAGTTGGTGGCCACATCTCTGTGTGCACCCACACATATGGCATACCGTTTGATGCAGGATATGTGGGAGATTGACATTTAGTGGGTTTTTTTGCTTGTCAAAAGGGTTTAGGTAGGATTTCAACCCTTGAATCGTCTTATTTTATTTTTCACAAAATCTCGTAAAAACACGGACTTCTTTGGATCAGTGGGTCTGGAATTCTTCATGTATGTATGAAAGCATGGCATCGTAACGTAGCTGAAGGTGTGTAGATTCCAAAAGTATATAGTTTGTGGGGAGAATTTCCATGTTTCGGGACTGTTTCCTTAGAAAAAGTGTAGGCTGTTCAAATTACAGAGCACTTTGATTCTTTCTTGTAATTGCATTTGTGCATGCGTCCCATTTGAGCTAGTTGGTGGCCACGTCTCTGTGTGCATTCACGCATATGGCATAACGTTTGATTCAGAACATGTGGGAGATTGATATTTAGTGGGGGGTTTTATTTGTGGGGTGCATTTCCAAGTTTTGGGGCTGTTTGAAATTACAGAGCACTTTGATTTTTTTCTTGTAATTACACTTGTGCATGTGTCCCATTTGAGCTAGTTGGTGGCCATGTCCCTGTGTACATCCACGCATATGGCATACCGTTTGATTCAGGGCATTTGGAAGATTGATAATTGACAAGTTTTTTTTACATGACATGGAAATTTGCCATGATTTTTAACTTTGAATTGTATTTTTATAAATTTTTCCTGAAAATCTGGTAAAAAAGCAAAATTTTACATGAAATTGCGCTCATACCATTGGTGGTATGCATAAAAGAATCACACCATTGTGTAGCTGAAGATGTGTAGATTCCAAAAATATATAGTTTGGGGGGGTATTTCTAATATAGAGGGGTGTTTAGTCTGACAAATCTGAAAAGTTGCTGTAATTGGGCCATTGTTCATTGGCTCACTTTGTGGCTAGTTGATTCCACGTTTGCGTGTGTAACCATACATAGGTCATACCGTTTGATTCAGGACATTTGGGAGATTGATATTTGGTAACTTTTTTTTTACATTACTTGGGATTTTGGCATGATTTCTACCTTTGAGTGTGTTTTTTTCCAAATTTTTTAGAAAATCTGCTAAAACTGTGAACTTCTACGAAGAACTGCGCCCACACCATTGATGGTACGAATGAACAAACTACAGAATTTCGTAGATAAAGGTGTGTGGATTTGAAAAATATATGGTGTGTGGGGGTTGTTTTGTGGGGAAAAATTGCAGACTGTTCAAATTCAGATTTGGCTGAATATTTTTGCTGTTTCTGAGCCATTGTGCATTGTTTCACTTTGTGGCTTTTGGCTTCCACGTCCGCGTGTGTAACCACACATATGGCATACCGTTTGATTCAGGACATTTGGGAGATTGATATTTAGTAACTTTTTTTTACATTCCATGAGGTTTTGGCATGATTTCTACCTTTTGAAGTTGTTTTTTGTTCATTTTTTCAGACAAATGCGAACTTCTATGAAGAACTGCGCCCACACCATTGATGGTATGAATGAACAAACTACAGTGTTACATAGCTGAAGGTGTGTAGATTTCAGGAATATATAGTTTGTGGGGGTTATTTCTAAGTTACGGAGGTGTTTTGTTGAAAAAACTGCAGACTGTCCAAATTCGGAATTGGCTAAATATTTTTGCCGTTTCTGAGCCATCGTGCATTGTCTCACTTTGTGGCTTTTCGCTTCCACGTCCGCATGTGTAACCACACATATGGCATACCGTTTGATTCAGGACATTTGGGAATTGTTTTTGGGTGAACTTTTTTTACAATTCCATGGGTTTTGGCATGATTTCTACCTTTTTGAATGTTGTTTGATGTTCATTTTTTTTGAAAATCTGGTAAAAGTCAAACTTCTACGAAGAACTGCGCCCACACCATTGATGGTATGAATGAACGAACTACAGCGTTACATAGCTGAAGGTGTGTAGATTTGGGGGGGGGGGGTATTTCTGGTTGGGGGGTGTTTTTGTGGAAAAACTGCAGACTGTTCAAATACAAAACTGGCTAATTTTTTTTTGCTGCTACTGACATTTGGCACTGGTCACGTTCTGGGTTAGTTGGTACCATGTCTCTGGGTACACCCATGAATGTGGCATCCCGTTTTATTCGGGAGGGGTTAGGCTTTCATATTTGAGTGCGTTTGAACTTTCCTCCACAGTTTTTAGCTGAAATTCGCATTTGATTTTGTCTCTGATTTTACAGTTGAGGAAAAAAAGGAAAATGTGAGAAATAACTTACAATTGGACAAGAGCTGCGCCCGGGTATCTGCATTTTGATCGAACTAACCTCACTCATAAAATCCTGCGGGTGTGAAGTTTCTAAAATATCTCACTTGTGGGGATAATTTAGTTAATTTGGAAGATATTCTATGTTAACTGTCAGTAGTGGTTATACATTTAATTTGGTGTAATATTCTTGAAGGTGCAGTTTTAGTTTGGGGGGGTCTCCTGTACAGGAAAAGTCGGGTACCTACATATATCTGGTATCGTTGTACTCGGAATTATCTGAGCTTTTAAAACAGTGAGATTTTTGTGTGTAACCTTAAGAAACTATAAGTAAAAATGGGAAAAATCCATGAAAATTTGCAAATTTTTCATTTTTTTTTACATATTTTACCCATAATTCCAGTAAAATTTCCAGAAAAGTTACAAAATTATGTTACCATGTTAAAGTAGACTTGTGCTGAAAAAAACAATGTATAATATCCTGATTTACTGCAGGTTTCCTACTGTAAAATTAGTCTAAAGCGATTGAGGGCAAAATCCGAAAATTCTTCTGGCAGTTAACGCAAAAAAAATGAAAATCTGCTGGCAGTGAAAGGGTTAAATGTATTGTAAATAAATGGAGAATGATATGTAATACAATGATAATGACACAAGTTAAATCAACGTGTATAAACCCCTCCCACTAAGCCACATCCCACTTCCGGACAAAGCACCACCCACTTTCAATTATAAAACCACACCCCTTCCGGCAGCAAGGGGGGTGGCATTTGGAATTTTGTGTCAGGTGGCAAAAGTCTAGTGACGGCCCTGCTTCTGAGCATGCTCAGGTTCAGTACAGGTCACTAAATCGCTCAGTTTACATGAGGCATCCAGAAGCATAGCAGGTATCAGTAATGAATTTAGAAGGCCAAAGTAGGATATATTAACAAATTTTAAAAAGGACATCCTTTCTAAAAGATGTTTTTATGAGGGTGGAGTTATCCTTTAAAACATACAACACAGGATAGAAATTTCTAGAATACCTCATCAAGGATATTAAACCAAGAACAATAATACAGGATAGAAATTTCTAGAATACCTCAAAAAATGAAATTAAGTTACCCTTTCCAGTGTCCGGGGTGGGACGGGGAAATTTGGTGGTGGGGAAAAATATGCACTGCATCAAGCTCATTATATAGGTCTAACGTTTGTCCCACTATATGTTTGAAAACTGACTCCCAGGATTCTGTGGTTGTTGAATGCAGGGAGTTGTAGTTCTGCAACATCTGCAGGGAGTTGTAGTTCTACAACACCTGAAGGTAACCCAGAAGTAACATAGCAGTATAAGCACATGTGCCACCATTTTGTGGGCTTGGGGATCTTGGGAAAGCTAGTTACCATATGCTAAAATAATCTTGCAAGTGTAAAAAAGGGGTGTGGACAGACATTTTTTGGCAGGAGTTTTTACTGACCAATTGGCACACCTATTAAACTAAATCTTTTACATCACAAGAATTGTCTCAATTTTTTTTCCAGCAGGATGGCATGAAAAGTAGCCGGGTGGGCTGCCCGGCTATAAGACCCAGGAGAATACTGCAATGTACTCAAATATGGATATTTCAAAACAGTTTGTTTCATGGTCGTAAACACAAACACTGATACCCCCAACCCTTCACACAGGTCACCCACCTACTGACCCACCTTTCCATTCCCATGGAAGCCATACTTAAAGGGTAAGTTAGTTTTATAGATCATACATGCAAAAAACATACCCCTAACCTCACCGAGTAACAATACCTACTGACCTACCCTTTTATTCTTATGGCAGCCATACTTAAAGGGTAATAAAGTTAAAAAAACAACAATTTGTATAATCCTCAATAAAAGTTTTATGGTTGTAAATAAACATAAAAAAACATACCCCAAAAAAGTTTGCAACCTGACACACGCTTTGTTTGATCTCCTAGATTGTTTGGGAGTGTGAACCTAACTATTACAATTTTTAAAGTCCCAACCTGACACAGGTACACACACCTAATATGACCTATATATCCATTACTGTGGCAGCCATACTTAAAGATAACTTAATTAAAACACATTTTTTTTGATCAATCAAAAAGTTGTTTTTTTTTAACTTCCAACCTGATCCAGGTACACACCTTACCGACCTACCTTTCCATTTTCATGCCAGCAATATTTAAAGGGTAACTATAGTCAAAAAACAATTTTGACTAATCATCAACAAAGTTTGTTTTTTTAACCCCTGACCTGACCCAGGTACACAAACCTACTGATCTACTTATCCATTACTGTGGCAGCCATACTTAAAGGATAAATAAAGTTAAAAAAAACTAATTTCATCAATAATCAAAAAGGTTTGTTTTTTTAACCCTCAACGTGACACAGGTACACACACCTACTGACGTACTCCTCCATTACGTTGCAGCCATACTTAAAGGGTAACTAATTTTTTTGGGCTAATCATCAAAAATGTTTTTTTAACCATTAACCCCGACACAAGTACACATACCTACTGACATACCCTTCCATTTCTGTGGCAGCCATATAATGGGTAGCTATAGTCAAAAAAATGTACTTCTCCTTGTTTGCTTCTCTGATAGTGATAGGCACATCAGCTGTGTCTTAAGCTACAACCCTTAAAGGGCAACTGTGGTCTCAAAACAAGAAGGTTAATAAAAAGCCTGCAGTTTTCCTCCCCAGGGGGAGAAGCATGCTTAGTTAAGACTTAATGCTAGATAACAGGAAGTACATAGGGAAAATTTTGACAGGTAGAAGGGGAGCATATTAATGCAGGCAGACTGGTCACATGACTACAAGCTGGTCACATGGCTGAAAACAGGAGTGTTCAAGCTGGAAGTAATATTGCTGAGCCTTTCCAACAATAACTTCTCACTTTTTATTTAGAGATGTGATTTAGGTTTTATTTTGAAGGTATGATGGAAGGCTTTTTATATAATTCTTACTGAGAATTTGAGGCCACAGTAACCCTTTAAATACGTATATATATATTTAAATTTTTTTAAAGTAGCTTTACAGACTTGCAACCATTCTCTGTGCTTACAGGAGAACTACCATATATCTCAATTATAAACCTATTAAAGTATAAACTGAGGTACTCATTTTTACCTGAAAAATAAGTAAAAATGATTGACTTGAGTATAAACCTAGGATAGAAAATATGACCACTACGCAAACTCTCCAACCAGTAATAGTGTTAAGAAAATTAACACAATGACAGAAAAATGTAGTGGCCCCCATTAAGTTTTTGAAGAGTCCCAATGTTTGCTGGCAGTTGTGGTTTCTAAAGGTTCCTAGGTTCAACATATACATCCCTATACAGTATAATCAAGGTAAATTGGCCTCCATATAAAAATAATAATTAATTAATATACAGTAGTTGTAAATGTGTTTCACAAAATATATAAACGGCAATATCCAGCTCTCCAGCCTTCACCCCCACCCACTCCCTCCACTACCGGGTTATAAAATGAAAGAACACATTTAAATGGTCTCCTTACCAGCTCCAGCAATATGGAACAGGAGAATGCTGTGAGAGGCTGTGAGAGGACATGCAGAGGATAGGCTCGAGATTGTGTAACTTACGTACCACGCTTACTTTCCTGACACGGCTCAGGTTTTTTCTCTCTGGGACCTGGCGAGTTTTGAAGAAATAGCTGTCGGGTCAGAGTATAAACCGAGGGGCGATTTTTAGGGTAATTTTAAAATTTAGAAAAAACTTCAGTTTATATTAGAGTACATACTAAACATTTTGTTTGAAAATTTTCCCCAGAACACTTATACATTGAAAGATTCTTCTCTAGTAAGTTGCGTTTATGTAATGTGAGAAATAGATTCTTGCAAATTCAACTCAAATTTTTAATGCATTTTAATAGAAATTTTTTGTTTTTTTGCTAAAAATTTTTTGGGGAAGTGTGAATAAAAATTTTCAAAAATTGTGTTGGATCTGCAGATTTTTGAAACCAACAGTTCGGAATGTTTCATAGTTTGAAATAAGAAGTTTTTTACAAAAACAAAATTCAGCTGGATTTCTTCTTCTTTAAGAAGTGGTACGGAGGTAACTTTGTTGACCGTGGCTTAATAAAGGAACGCTCTGACACACCCAGCACACCATATTTGAGTGACGCGTCCACCAGTGGTAGTGGGCAAGGCTGGAGATGCAATTTAATACGTTTTTAGTATGTTTTTTTCCATTTGAAACCGGGATTCATCACTACCCATGAGGTCACGGGCTCAAGCCCCAGACTATTCCTACCTGCAATACATCTATCTGCAGTCTCGGGTGGTGGGTTGCTTGGACAAAAGATTACATGTCCTTATCCCTCTTTGGTGGACCCAGTTCTTGCTCTCCATGAGCTGTCCAGTGGGATTTTTACACTCTGATCACTCTGATCAAGGCAATGGCAGATTCCAGTAAAGATTTGGTGAGTCTTTTTGGGAAGTTGCGGTGGCAGACAGGTTTGGGACCCGGGGAAGAATTTCTTTTAGACCACACAGACATCACATTAACCAGGACCAGCCACATCCTCCCACACTCAATCCAGGCCCCTACCTCTTTGGTGAGTCCAGGCAAGAACTTTTCCATTAGGGAATCATCTCCTCCTCCCCCATCCTTTCTCAGTCTTTTTGAACTGCCTGTACCTCCTCTTACTGATTTATTTTCCTCCCATTTATCCCCTTCCTCCTGCCCTCCTTTCACGCATGCCACCTCTTCACAGGTGGGATTTACCTTAGCCAGGGGGATAGCCATTATCCCAATGATGGGGAGTCTCTCTAGAGGGTCAGAGGTGCATACAATTGGACAGGCAAGTTCAACATCAAGCCATTCAAGCAAGGGCTGGGAGATTCAATAATATCAGCCCAGGATCCTGCTATGGATGGTATTACCACATCAATCACTGACTTTGTTAGCTGATCCACCTGTGGAGAATCCTTCTCCGGGCTTGTCAGCAGTCTAGGAGCAGGTGTTATACTAGTAGCAAACATCAGAGCAGGAAGTTTCACAAGCATGAATGTGGATATTGGGCTGCCAATCAGGTGGTGGTCATAGGCACAGACATGACAGAGGCCATTGCATAGTAGAGGGGGAAACACAATTCAAAAATGGCTTGCAGGGGCAGATTTTGTTTATCCTTCTCGTTACAAGGATATTTCAGTTCTCAAGTTAGAAATACCAATGTATATACACAAAATGTGCCTGAGTACTATAGATCAGGTATGATTTTTACCTTTTTCCAGATGTTCCTCAGAACAGTCACACCTTTAGATGAGAAAGATCTTCCAGTTTTGTGGATGGTTTGATTACCTTGTGCACTGGGTCATTCCTCCGTGAATGTGTTCCAGTTGTGGATATCTCCATTCTGAGGAGGAAGTGGTGTGGATACCCCCTCCACACCCATAGGCATAGAAATATATCACTGTTTAGGGGGGAAAGCAGGCACTAACATGAACTTACTGTCAGGCCTAAAACAATATCTTCTAGTTGGGAGTGCCTCCCCGCCTTATCTTTTTCTGATATCCCGAGTTTGTTTAGGGAGTTTACACATAATGATGAGGTCCAGGGCTTGTTACCCTCCAGGCGTCCAGTGAGGGAACCACCCCTTAAGTCCTTGCCAACACCACAAACTAGTGATTTGCAGCTTAAAGGTGTAGGTCCACAGATGGCAGCTCAGGATAGGATTCTTGGGCTGCGCTATTTGGGGTGTGTCTGAAAGGGCGAGACATGGTGCCTATGTTTCATTTGCTGGTCCTTTAGGTCTGCACGTTAAGCAGGAAATGAAAGAATACGAGATACTTGATCTCAAAACAATGACAAAAAATTGAGGAGAAAGTTTATGAGACTTCAGAAAACTTTTGGCAATTGGCTGAGGTCCTTTTGCATCCTCGCTAGCTTTTTGGTAGAAAAGTTCTCATCTCTCTTTGCTATGTGGATGGCTTCTGGGAAGCTTTCTGCATTTATGGCAGATTAACATGTTGGAAGTATGATAACAATTTCTTCAGCCATTAAGCTGCAAATCCTGCTTATGAATGGACTAGAACTCAGACTTTTGGACTTTTAAACTTGTGGACTTATTTTCGATAATTATCGAAAATTCGAGGATTCTCACATTTTTTAATCGATAACCCTCGACTTTAGCACTCCAGACCCTCGAATGCGGCATTTGTTATTTGGTGATAACCCTTGACTTATCCACTTCATAACCCAATAAACCTCTCAAGAAGCCAGCACTGAAAGGGGAATATCCCATCATGCAATTCACACATACAAACCATTCCAGTTACATCCAAACGCAACCACCAGAAGAACTTATGATAATAGGCACTGAAATGACAAAAAATATACAGTAGATAGTTCAGATTAGATATCTACAGAAACAGGACAAATCATCAAAATAATTGTATCGTGGTTGGTTTCCAATAATGGGCAATTGAATTTTCCAGTGTAATACCAGTGTACAAATAAAATAAAAGCTGCTGCATCTCTCATCACTCTTCAGCAAGCTTTTAGATGTTTCTAGTTTCTAGTCCCCTCTCCTGACATCACTAAACAAAGCACATAGGCTTATTATTTAGTATATTTGAGGTGAGAAAGGCTGAGGAATTCCGTAAAAGACAGAACCTACAATTTCACATATATCTTCCTGACAGACCTGCTGATTCCAGGGGTAGTTCATATTTTAATAATGTATTTTGCTACTTGTGAAGGTTTTCATTCATCCAGCTATGCTATTGTTATACCCCTGAAAAAGGGGAATGAGAGAGAAACAGACTCAGTTAGACTGTATCCTCTGCCTCATGTCTAATGAGAATATATTTATTGAAACAAAAATAATCTGCATAGCATACAGGGTTTTCATTATAAACTGTTTCACAACAACTTTCCGTTTTACAATGGTCATATAAAAATGCTAATACAAAGTATTTCTTGCTGAACGAGTAAAGATGCAGTACTTTTCTTGCCGTTCCTTTTAACAACAAAGTCTACTGTGCACATAGTTCCAGTATGGCTGACTATAGATAGTCACTAACACACCATGAGGGCTGTACACTACTCAAATGCATTTGCCATATACATTATTACCACGAGCTTGTGATTTATAAGAACTCAATGGACAGACCCCTACATTACATTTCTTTCTGCCAAACATAAAATGGCTGGATAGTTAGTTGCCTAACATACAACACAGATAGCACTGTATAATTTATCCGAAGTAACCCTCTGCTTTACATACATTTAACATGCTCAAAGATTTGTTTAGATAACATAGCATAACTATTTATCATCATTTAGTCACTTCAACACCTTAAAACATGGATAAAATACCTGAAAAAGGGGAATGAGAGAGAACAGACTCAGTTAGACTGTATCCTCTGCCTCATGTCTAATGAAGGAGGAAAACAGGCCAGAGCCACCCCCTGTTGCCTTCTGAAGGCAGCACTAGTTGCTAAGATTGACAGACTCAACCAGTAGATAGCAGAATGTTAATCAGTTCCCAATTGCTAATTGGGGAAATATTGTTTTGCAGGTTTTTTCTATATCACACAAAAATCAGTCTATTACACTCTCCCCCTGCAAAATAGATGGCGTCCCGACATCTATGCAAACTTAAATCTGAAAATTTCTCAATCCCAGGGATTCTGGCAACTTATCTGCACTAATAGTAACCTATTAAGTTTAATGTACCAGTAGCCAGTAACTACTTCTCATTCATAGTTTTAGAACTCTTCGTTAGGGTCTGAATCTCTAAAGAAATCTCTACTTAGGCAACATAACTAATACAGTTTAACTTTTAGTTGTCCGTAGGAATGAGGGTGGGTAGGTCTGAAATGGATTTGTCCACATTGTCATGGTTCAACCCCTCCAACTGGCATGGGGGAATACTGGTAAAGCATTCCACTGGCGTTCACAATTATAGAGCATGTTGGCGTTCCAAGTTGGTCATAAGTAAAGACTTTAGGAGCTCGCTTTTCTCTCCTAGGTACGTTACGGACTCTGTATGTTCTTCAGCTAAGTCTGACACTGAGATACTAGAACCTCATCCTGCGTCTCGACTGATTGTTCATCCCTCCTGGGGTTTTCTCTCTTGTACTCCAGTCTCTGGTAGTACCTCAAACTCACTTGTATTAGTCAACGGTGCTTCTTCATCCATTGGCAGGTGAGTTAGTTCAGATGTCTCTTGCTCACTATCTACTTGTTCATTAGAAGTCTCACTAATACTATCATCGTTAATATTGAGGCTGCGTTACTAGATGGTAATAGTACCCACATTCTTCTTCATCACTTCTTCCTCCTGATTTGTATTCTTTGTGATCTCGCCTCTTCTCTTTTCCTTCTGTTTAGCTGGTGGTTTTAATTGAACTTCCAACGGTAAATTATCGCATGGTAACAAGAGATTGCGATGCATGATCCTTGATCTTCCTCTATTCTGCTCAGGCTTGATTCATAAACTGGGAGATCTTTTCCAACTTGACGAATCACTACTGAATATTCTCCTCCCAATGACTACGGAGCTTTCCAGTGCCTCCTCTAGGTGTCAGGTTTCTGACAGGAACGATCACCAGGGCCCATACTGAACTTCTTATCCTTCCATCATAATGTTTTTTACTTCTCTCAGTTGACTTTTTCATATTCTCTTGCACTATTTCATATGCATGTTGCATTTCTTGTTTCCATTTTTCCATGTAAGCTCGATGATCAGATTTTCCTGTCTCTAAGGCCAGGCCAAATAGAAGATCAATAGGTAACCTTGGGATCTTCCAAAAAGGAGGTAAAAAGGGGAAAAGCCTGTTACTTCTCACATCGTGTGCAATTATATGCATAACAAGCTTATTCAAGGATTCTTTCCAATTTGTCTTCTGTTTCTCAGTAAGAGTCCTTAGCATCTGTAGCAACGTCCTGTTGAACCTTTCCACTTGTCCATTCCTTGGGGGTGATACGGTGTTGTCCTTGACCCTAGTACACCACAGTTTCTTTTTCAACTGAGCAAAAAGCTGATTTTCAAATTCACCGCCTTGATCATGATGTATTCCATTGGCATTCCATACTTTGGGCATAATCGTTGAAATTCGATCCGCAACTGTTCTGGCGGACTTTGAAGTGGTGGCATAAACTTGAGCAAAACGAGTAAGTGATCGATTATTATCAAGATATATTCATATCCACCTTTACATTTGTCCAAATGGAAAAATCTATTGACACGAGTTCAAATGGTTGTGTTTTGTACAATACTTGTAAGAGGTGCTCGTGTTTGTTTGCATGGTGTCTTCTGTTTAAACAGGTACAAGTTCTCGCCACAGTTTTGCAGGTTTTTTTCTATATCACACAAAAATCAGTCTATTACACTCTCCCCTGCAAAATTAGATGGCGTCCCGACATCTATGCAAACTTAAATCTGAAAATTTCTCAATCCCAGGGATTCTGGCAACTTATCTGCACTAATAGTAACCTATTAAGTTTAATGTACCAGTAGCCAGTAACTACTTCTCATTCATAGTTTTAGAACTCTTCGTTAGGGTCTGAAGTCTCTAAAGAAATCTCTACTTAGGCAACATAACTAATACAGTTTAACTTTTAGTATGTCCGTAGGAATGAGGGTGGGTAGGTCTGAAATGGATTTGTCCACATTGTCATTGGTTCAACCCCTCCAACTGGCATGGGGGAATACTGGTAAAGCATTCCACTGGCGTTCACTACATTATAGCATGTTGGCGTTCCAAGTTGGTCATAAGTAAAGACTTTAGGAGCTCGCTTTTCTCTCCTAGGTACGTTACGGACTTCTGTATGTTCTTCAGCTAAGTCTGGACACTGAGATACTAGAACCTCATCCTGCGTCTCGACTGATTGTTCATCCTCCCTGGGGTTTTCTTCTTGTACTCCAGTCTCTGGTAGTACCTCAAACTCACTTGTATTAGTCAACGGTGCTTCTTCATCCGTTGGCAGGTGATTGTTAAGTTCAGATGTCTCTTGCTCACTATCTACTTGTTCATTAGAAGTCTCACTAATACTATCATCGTTGAATATTTGAGGCTGCGTTACTAGATGGTAATAGTACCCACATTCTTCTTCATCACTTTCTTCCTCCTGATTTGTATCTTTGTGATCTCGCTCTTTCTCTTTTTCCTTCTGTTTAGCTGGTGGTTTTAATTGAACTTCCAACGGTAAATTATCGCATGGTAACAAGAGATTGCGATGCATGATCCTTGATCTTCCTCTATTCTGCTCAGGCTTGATTTCATAAACTGGGAGATCTTTTCCAACTTGACGAATCACTACATGAATATTCTCCTCCCAATGACTACGGAGCTTTCCAGTGCCTCCTCTAGGTGTCAGGTTTCTGACGAGGACACGATCACCAGGGCCCAATACTGAAATTCTTATCCTTCCATCATAATGTTTTTTACTTCTCTCAGTTGACTTTTTCATATTCTCTTGCACTATTTCATATGCAGTTTGCATTTCTTGTTTCCATTTTTCCATGTAAGCTCGATGATCAGATTTTCCTGTCTCTAAGGCCAGGCCAAATAGAAGATCAATACGTAACCTTGGAGATCTTCCAAAAAGGAGGTAAAAAGGGGAAAAGCCTGTTACTTCACATCGTGTGCAATTATATGCATAGACAAGCTTATTCAAGGATTCTTTCCAATTTGTCTTCTGTTTCTCAGTAAGAGTCCTTAGCATCTGTAGCAACGTCCTGTTGAACCTTTCCACTTGTCCATTCCCTTGGGGGTGATACGGTGTTGTCCTTGACCCTAGTACACCACAGTTCTTTTTCAACTGAGCAAAAAGCTGATTTTCAAATTCACCGCCTTGATCATGATGTATTCGCATTGGCATTCCATACTTTAGGGCATAATCGTTGAAGATTCGATCCGCAACTGTTCTGGCGGACTTTGAAGTGGTGGCATAAACTTGAGCAAAACGAGTAAAGTGATCGATTATTATCAAGATATATTCATATCCACCTTTACATTTGTCCAAATGGAGAAAATCTATTGACACGAGTTCAAATGGTTGTGTTGTGACAATACTTGTAAGAGGTGCTCGTGTTTGTTTGCATGGTGTCTTCTGTTTCAAACAGGTACAAGTTCTCGCCACATAGTGTTCCACTTCCTTCTGCATATAAGGCCAGAAGAATCTATCCCGTATCAATGATAGAGTTCTGTCAACACCTTGATGACCCATCCCATCATGTAATTCCTTTAATACGGTATTCTTGTATACTTCAGGTAATACAAGTTGTGTCTTGTTCGATGTTCTTCTGTGGAGAATTCCTTTTTCATCGATGTGAAGTTTTTCCCAGTCACGAAGTAGACACTTGCTTTGCCTGCTGAGAGTATTAATTTCATAACCTGATGGCTTATGATTCCTCACCTTGCACTGCATTATTGGACCAATGTGTTTGTCACCTTGCTGTGCTCGTTGAATATCATCAACCGAGAATGGTTTACCTATTCTATCAATCACTCCTGTACTCTGGGTATCTGTAACTGCTAGGCAAACCCACGGTAGGTTAAAGTCTTGAGCCTCAATAGCTTGAATTGTTGCTGCCACACAATCAGATGACAATTCTTCCGTACATTGTTCCATCGCCCCCTCAATATTTACTGGCATCCTTGACAATGAATCTGCATCCACATTTTCTTTACCAGGACGGTAACGGATGGTGAAATGGAAATCTGCAAGTTCTGCTATCCATCTGTATCCAGTGGCATTAAGCTTGGCACTCGATAGGACATATGTAAGTGGGTTGTTGTCACTGTACACTGTGAACGTTGGTGCATAATATAAGTAGTCTCTAAATTTTTCTGTAACTGCCCACTTTAAAGCAAGGAATTCTAATTTTCCAGAGTGAAGATGGTAATTCCGCTCAGCTGTAGTTAAAGTCCGGGAGCCATAGGCTATCACACGAAGTCTACCCTCTTGTCGTTGATATAGAACTGCGCCGAGACCTTGATTGGAGGCATCTGTGTGGAGGATGAATGGCTGGGAAAAATCTGGGAAACCAAGGACTGGTGGTTCGACTAGATAGTCTATTAATTCTTCCAAAATACATTGATGTTTTTCCATCCAGTTAATCAGTCTCTGTGATGACACCCCTTTTCTCTTCATTGGAACTTGTCGTGTACGGAGGCTGCTTTGTGGTACATGGTCTTCTGTGGTCCCTTTCAACAAGCCATAAAGTGGTCCAGCAATACGAGAAAAGTCTGGTATATATTGTCTGTAATAGCTTAACAAGCCCATGATAGCACGTAGTTCTCCTACAGTGCTTGGTCTCTTCTTCTTTAACGCTCTTACTGCGATAGTGTCAGCTGGATCAACCTTGCTACCTTCAGATGAAACAATTCTTCCTAGATAGCGTACCTCATGTTTAAACAGCTCACACTTCTTGGGTTTCAATTTTATTCCATACTTCCTCAGTCTCTGAAGGACTTCTCTGACATGATTCACATGTTCCTCAAATGACCGACTGTATACCAAGGTATCATCCAAGTAGGGGATACATATGTTGTCCCTTACATCTTCCAAACATTCTTCCATACAGCGTTGGAAAGCTGCCGGTGCATTCATTAACCCGAAAGGAATTCTCATCCATTCATATAGGCCCCATGGGGTCACAAACGCAGTCAAGTGCCTGCTGTCTTCATCCATAAACCCTTGATGGTAGGCTTTTCCTTGATCCAGTAATGAAAACCACGAATGTCCCCCAAGGCTATTCAAGATGTCTTGTACCCGAGGAATCGGTTGTCTGTCAGGATGAGTCTTCTTATTTAGTTCTCGGAAATCTATGCACAAGCGTAAACTACCATCTTTTTTTCGTATGCAGACAACTGGGGAAGCATAAGATGAGCAGGATTTTTGTACCCATCCTTGTGAAATAAGGTTGTGAAGATAGTCTTTCATTTCTTTATACAGTGGTTTTGGAGTGGATATATAAGTGCGTGCCACCGGGTTCATATCACTCAAAGAGATTCTTAACTTTAGCTTCTCAATGCTCCCAATGTCGTCATCTGATTTGGAGAAAGAGGAGCATTCTTCCCGAAGTAGTTTCCGTACCACCTCTTTTTCTGGTTCACTCAAGTGGCTCAGATCGATTGGTGGGTCCCATGGGGTATCAGCTACTTGCTCGCCCCCTGCATTTACTTGACTCACTGACACTAGAAGATTTTTGTTGGGTTTCATCCAGATGGTATCTGGAAATACAGCTTGAACTTGCTGTACTGTACCTATTACAGTTCTTCCTAATAACTCAATGTCATGGTTTGTTGGGTTTTGTACCTCGAGGACAATATAAGGCAGCGCACCACTTCTCAGCATTACCAACGTCTCGCAAAACTCCAGTCCTTCAGGCCACTGGGGACTTATCTCTGGCTCAAAGAGAACTGTAGTGTCCTTATTTAACAATTGTGTTTGCACTTTACAATCTATCTGAACAGATGTGTGTCTTGGCACAATGATTTTCTCTTTGGTTGTTTTCACCACATAGTCACATAGTTGCTCAGCTGTCACCAGATCAATGAAAGCCGTGACATTTTCTTTGTCAAGATTTGGGAAGGTGGCTTTTAGTGTTTCATGGAACTGCTCTCTTGCTGATGCTGACACTTGTGCTGTGGTGTTAGATTTAACTATTCGCTCAATGACATTAAAGCCTATAATGGGTTTTGAGAGTTTCCCACCCTTCATCACTAATATGGGAACAACAAGTTCAGTGAGGTCATCTTCATCTGTCGCTAACCCAAATGTGACTTCAATGAATCCTAAATAGGGGATACTCTGTCCATCAGCAGCGGTAATCGTTAAATCCTCAGAAACATCAAGTAACTCATAAATGTCTCTTAACTTCACATTTGGCAAATATCTCTTTTTCCACTCTTCATCGACAATAGATACTTGGGAACCTGTATCCCATAATGCTCGTGTTTTATGTCCCTGTATGTAGCACTCTGCTATACACTGTTTCCCCACCAGAGCAACAAGACGGGAACGACTATCCTCCTTTCCAGGGCCGATGACAGGTACTGGTGGGTCATGATGTTGTCGGCATGGTTTCCTGTGTTGAGGCCAATGTTCAGCTTGACAGATTTTTGAACAGTAGGTCGCTTCTTTACAAGATGTACACCGGTTGAGCTTCTGATCTTTCCCCTGGATACCACAGTAGGAGCAATATGGTTGGGACATTCGTTTCTTATTAGTTACTCCCTGTCCCGTGGAAGTAACCTTCTCCCATTTAAAGGATCATCTTTGTTTAGTCTAGTACCTCTCGCTTTGCATCCCGCAAGGAAGTGCTCACTACTTCCACATCGGTAACAATGGCTGCAATACTCATTTCCACCTTGCTGACACCAAACACACTTTCTCAGTGGGGCATATGGTGGAGACGGGTATTGGCGTTTAGGTCCCAACCTTTGTTGATACGGGGTAGTGATCCTCTGTCCCAGTTCTTGGGGAAACCAATAACTTTCTGGAGGATATTGTGACTGTTGGGGGGGTATACACTCCTTTGCTGCAGGTGGTGTCTGATACTGCGTTGGTGCAGTGATAGGTTGTTGAATCGATTCTCTGATTTGTGCAACTTCCTCACCCAGATTCTTTAATAAAGCTATGTCAGAACGCATTTCTTTTAGTTCACTTAATACCTCCGATTGATTGTTACTAGTTTGGCACAGATGGGTATTTTTACCTTTTGTAACTGTAGGTGTCTCCGACTGAACTGAGTGCACTGTGGCTGGTCGTTGTTGGGTAGTTAGTTTCTTTTTGTTCTGTCTCTCTGCCTCATTTGCACAGGCAATGTTGAGCTTCTCCAGGAGCAGTTCATCACTTGTTGTTGTTTGCTGCAGGAATGGTTGGAGGTCACTTCTGATGTTGTCATTCTGCAAACCTGTTAAGACAGTATGAAGAAACATACTCTGTACCAGTACAGGGTCATATCTTAGACCAGATTCTGCCTCTTGGGAAGCAAACAGGATTTTTTGTCTTAAATCAAAGGCACGGATCAAGAAAGTCTGTGGGTCTTCTTTACTACTTTGTACCTCCGACGTCAGTTGTTTGTACAATTCTGTTGCACCCTTCTCTTGGTAATGGGATCTGAGAATTCTCCTCAACGTGGGCAAAGTAAGGCTGATTTTACCCTCTAAGTAGCTGCGCAACTGCAAATCCGGTGCTATTGCCCGAATTACTGCATCAACAATTTCAATTTCAGGAAACCCCTTGCTGATTCCATGCTCAATTTGGTGTGCTAAACTAGAGAAAGTCAGTTTGTCCTTTTGGCCTGGCTGACCTATCTGACCTGATATTTTAAATTCCCTACCCCACTGCAACGGGACATGATGCCGGAAGGTCTGTTGAGCAGGGACATGGCCTTCATTCAAACGGTTATCTACCCCCCTCGCTGGCTTTCTAGATTCCCTGTTCTGGTTTTTCTGTTCCTGCAGTGATAACGTTAATTTTAATTGTAGTGCTTCTATCTCTTTTTTCAACCGTTCTGTTTCTGAGAGAGGAGCTACCTGTCCCTTTACCACATCTGCCTGTGCCTCCTCGGAAGCTGCCTGCTCTGGTACACTAAACCTACAAGATTGTTGCAGCTCTTCCACTTTATCATTTAGCATGAGTATCTCAGCCATGCCCTGATCCTCAAGTTCACATAACTCTTCTCTCTCAAGATAACTTATGATATGCATAATTATAAAAGTCCGACTTTTACCTACTACATTTTTCGATGATAGACCAGCAATAGATAAAAAGTCACAAATTTCTAGCAAAGCATTTTTGGATAATGCATACAAGGCACCGCCCACTTGTACTTTCAAGTTCTCTATTTCCGATGACTCCATCTCGATGGCCTTGGGACAACTTTAGTCTGACGTTCAACTTTTCCCTGTAGAATAGACAGCGCAGCTCTCCTGGCACAATTTGTTAACCTCAGATCACATGCGAGTCTCTCCTTTCCTGGCTGCTCACGACCTCTCTGTCAAACAGTGTTTACATTACTTGGGATTTTGGCATGATTTCTACCTTTGAGTGTGTTTTTTTCCAAATTTTTTAGAAAATCTGCTAAAACTGTGAACTTCTACGAAGAACTGCGCCCACACCATTGATGGTACGAATGAACAAACTACAGAATTTCGTAGATAAAGGTGTGTGGATTTGAAAAATATATGGTGTGTGGGGGTTGTTTTGTGGGGAAAAATTGCAGACTGTTCAAATTCAGATTTGGCTGAATATTTTTGCTGTTTCTGAGCCATTGTGCATTGTTTCACTTTGTGGCTTTTGGCTTCCACGTCCGCGTGTGTAACCACACATATGGCATACCGTTTGATTCAGGACATTTGGGAGATTGATATTTAGTAACTTTTTTTTACATTCCATGAGGTTTTGGCATGATTTCTACCTTTTGAAGTTGTTTTTTGTTCATTTTTTCAGACAAATGCGAACTTCTATGAAGAACTGCGCCCACACCATTGATGGTATGAATGAACAAACTACAGTGTTACATAGCTGAAGGTGTGTAGATTTCAGGAATATATAGTTTGTGGGGGTTATTTCTAAGTTACGGAGGTGTTTTGTTGAAAAAACTGCAGACTGTCAAAATCAGGAATGGGCAAAATTTTTTTGCTGCTACTGACATTTGGCACTGGTCACGTTCTGGGTTAGTTGGTAGCCATGTCTCTGGGTACACCCATGAATGTGGCATACCGTTTTATTCGGGAGGGGTTAGGCTTTCATATTTGAGATGCGTTTGAACTTTCCTCCACAGTTTTTAGCTGAAATTCGCATTTGATTTTGTCTCTGATTTTACAGTTGAGGAAAAAAAGGAAAATGTGAGAAAATAACTTACAATTGGACGAAGAGCTGCGCCCGGGTATCTGCATTTTGATCGAAACTAACCTCACTCATAAAATCCTGCGGGTGTGAAGTTTCTAAAAATATCTCACTTGTGGGGATAATTTAGTTAATTTGGAAGATATTCTATGTTAACTGTCAGTAGTGGTTATACATTTTAATTTGGTGTAATATTCTTGAAGGTGCAGTTTTAGTTTGGGGGGGTCTCCTGTACAGGAAAAGTCGGGTACCTACATATATCTGGTATCGTTGTACTCGGAAGTATCTGAGCTTTTAGAAACAGTGAGATTTTTGTGTGTAACCTTAAGATAACTATAAGTAAAAATGGGAAAAATCCATGAAAATTTGCAAATTTTTCATTTTTTTTACATATTTTACCCATAATTCCAGTAAAATTTCCAGAAAAGTTACAAAATTATGTTACCATGTTAAAGTAGACTTTGTGCTGAAAAAAACAATGTATAATATTCCTGATTTACTGCAAGGTTTCCTACTGTAAAATTAGTCTAAAGCGATTGAGGGCAAAATCCTGAAAATTCTTCTGGCAGTTAACGCAAAAAAAAATGAAAATCTGCTGGCAGTGAAAGGGTTAAATGTATTGTAAATAAATGGAGGAATGATATGTAAATACAATGATAATGACACAAGTTAAATCAACGTGTATAAAGCCCCTCCCACTAAGCCACATCCCACTTCCGGACAAAGCACCACCCACTTTCAATTATAAAACCACACCCCTTCCGGCAGCAAGGGGGGTGGCATTTGGAATTTTGTGTCAGGTGGCAAAAAGTCTAGTGACGGCCCTGCTTCTGAGCATGCTCAGGTTCAGTACAGGTCACTAAATCGCTCAGTTTACATGAGGCATCCAGAAGCATAGCAGGTATACAGTAATGAATTTAGAAGGCCAAAGTAGGATATATTAACAAATTTTAAAAAGGACATTCTTTCTAAAAGATGTTTTTATGAGGGTGGAGTTATCCTTTAAAACAAGTACAACACAGGATAGAAATTTCTAGAATACCTCATCAAGGATATTAAACCAAGAACAATAAATACAGGATAGAAATTTCTAGAATACCTCAAAAAATGAAATTAAGTTACCCTTTCCAGTGTCCAGGGGTGGGACGGGGAAATTTGGTGGTGGGGAAAAATATGCACTGCATCAAGCTCATTATATAGGTCTAACGTTTGTCCCACTATATGTTTGAAAACTGACTCCCAGGATTCTGTGGTTGTTGAATGCAGGGAGTTGTAGTTCTGCAACATCTGCAGGGAGTTGTAGTTCTACAACACCTGAAGGTAACCCAGAAGTAACATAGCAGTATAAGCACATGTGCCACCATTTTGTGGGCTTGGGGATCTTGGGAAAGCTAGTTAACATATGCTAAAATAATCTTGCAAGTGTAAAAAAGGGGTGTGGACAGGACAGTTTTGGCAGGAGTTTTTACTGACCAATTGGCACACCTATTAAACTAAATTCTTTTACATCACAAGAATTGTCTCAATTTTTTTTTCCAGCAGGATGGCATGAAAAAGTAGCCGGGTGGGCTGCCCGGCTATAAGACCCTAGGGAGAATACTGCAATGTACTCAAATATGGATATTTCAAAACAGTTTGTTTCATGGTCGTAAACACAAACACTGATACCCCCAACCCTTCACACAGGTACACCCACCTACTGACCCACCTTTCCATTCCCATGGAAGCCATACTTAAAGGGTAAGTTAGTTTTATGATCATACATGCAAAAACACATACCCCTAACCTCACACGAGTACACATACCTACTGACCTACCCTTTTATTCTTATGGCAGCCATACTTAAAGGGTAAATAAAGTTAAAAAAACAACTAATTTTGATATATCCTCAATAAAAGTTTTATGGTTGTAAACATAAAAAAGACATACCCCAAAAAAGTTTGCAACCTGACACACGCTTTGTTTGATCTCCTAGATTGTTTGGGAGTGTGAACCTAACTATTACAATTTGTAAAGTCCCAACCTGACACAGGTACACACACCTAATAATGACCTATATATCCATTACTGTGGCAGCCATACTTAAAGGATAACTTAATTAAAACACATTTTTTTTTGATCAATCAAAAAAGTTGTTTTTTTTTAACTTCCAACCTGATCCAGGTACACACGCTTACCGACCTACCTTTCCATTTTCATGCCAGCAATATTTAAAGGGTAACTATAGTCAAAAAACAATTTTGACTAATCATCAACAAAGTTTGTTTTTTTTAACCCCTGACCTGACCCAGGTACACAAACCTACTGATCTACTTATCCATTACTGTGGCAGCCATACTTAAAGGATAAATAAAGTTAAAAAAAACTAATTTCAATCAATAATCAAAAAGGTTTGTTTTTTTAACCCTCAACGTGACACAGGTACACACACCTACTGACGTACTCCTCCATTACTGTTGCAGCCATACTTAAAGGGTAACTAATTTTTTTGGGCTAATCATCAAAAATGTTTTTTTAACCATTAACCCGACACAAGTACACATACCTACTGACATACCCTTCCATTTCTGTGGCAGCCATATTTAATGGGTAGCTATAGTCAAAAAAATGTACTTCTCCTTGTTTGCTTCTCTGATAGTGATAGGCACATCAGCTGTGTCTTAAGCTACAACCCTTAAAGGGCAACTGTGGTCTCAAAACAAGATAGGGTTAATAAAAAGCCTGCAGTATTTCCTCCCCAGGGGGAGAAGCATGCTTAGTTAAGACTTAATGCTAGATAAATCAGGAAGTACATAGGGAAAATTTTGACAGGTGAGAAGGGGAGCATATTAATGCAGGCAGAGGCTGGTCACATGACTACAAGCTGGTCACATGGCTGAAAACAGGAAGTGTTCAAGCTGGAAGTAATATTGCTGAGCCTTTCCAACAATAACTTCTCACTTATTTTATTTAGAGATGTGATTTAGGTTTTATTTTGAAGGTATGATGGAAGGCTTTTTATATAATTCTTACTGGAAGAATTTGAGGCCACAGTAACCCTTTAAATACGTATATATATATTTAAAATATTTTTTAAAGCTAGTTACAGACTTGCAACCATTCTCTGTGCTTACAGGAGAACTACCATATATACTCAAGTATAAACCTATTAAAGTATAAACTGAGGTACTCATTTTTACCTGAAAAATAAGTAAAAATGATTGACTTGAGTATAAACCTAGGATAGAAAATATGACCACTACTGCAAACTCTCCAAGCCAGTAATAGTGTTAAGAAAATTAACACAATGACAGAAAAATGTAGTGGCCCCCATTAAGTTTTTGAAGAGTCCCAATGTTTGCTGGCAGTTGTGGTTTCTAAAGGTTCCTAGGTTCAACATATACATCCCTATACAGTATAATCAAGGTAAATTGGCCTCCATAATAAAAATAATAATTAAGTAATATACAGTAGTTGTAAATGTGTTTCACAAAAATATAAAACGGCAATATCCAGCTCTCCAGCCTTCACCCCCACCCACTCCCTCCACTACACAGGTTTAATAAAATGAAAGAACACATTTAAATGGTCTCCTTACCAGCTCCAGCAATATGGAACAGGAGAATGCTGTGAGAGGGCTGTGAGAGGACAGTCAGAGGATAGGCTGCAGGAGATTGTGTAACTTACGTGACCACGCTTACTTTCCTGACACTGCTCAGGTTTTTTCTCTCTGGGACCTGGCGAGTTTTGAAGAAATAGCTGTCGGGGTCAGAGTATAAACCGAGGGGCGATTTTTAGGGTAATTTTAAAATTTAGAAAAAACTTCAGTTTATATTAGAGTACATACTAAACATTTTGTTTGAAAGATTTTTCCCCAGAACACTTATACATTGAAAGATTCTTCTCTAGTAAGTTGCGTTTATGTAATGTGAGAAATAGATTCTTGCAAATTCAACTCAAATTTTTAATAGCATTTTTAATAGAAATTTTTGTTTTTTTGCTAAAAATTTTTTGGGGGAATTGTGAATGAAAAATTTTCAAAAATTGTGTTGGATCTGCAGATTTTTGAAACCAACAGTTCGGAATGTTTCATAAGTTTGAAATAAAGAAGTTTTTTACAAAAACAAAATTCAGCTGGATTTCTTCTTCTTTAAGAAGTGGTACGGAGGTAACTTTGTTGACCGTGGCTTAATAAAGGAACGCTCTGACACACCCAGCACACCATATTTGAGTGACGCGTCCACCAGTGGTAGATGGGCAAGGCTGGAGATGCAATTTAATACGTTTTTAGTATGTTTTTCCATTTGAAACCGGGATTCATCACTACCCATGAGGTCACGGGCTCAAGCCCCAGACTATTCCTACTCTGCAATACATCTATCTGCAGTCTCGGGTGGTGGGTTGCTTGGACAAAAGATTACATGTCCTTATCCCTCTTTGGTGGACCCAGTTCTTGCTCTCCATGAGCTGTCCAGTGGGATTTTTACACTCTGATCACTCTGATCAAGGCAATGGCAGATTCCAGTAAAGATTTGGTGAGTCTTTTTGGGAAGGTTGCGGTGGCAGACAGGTTTGGGACCCAGGGGAAGAATTTCTTTTAGACCACACAGACATCACATTAACCAGGACCAGCCACATCCTCCCACACTCAATCCAGGCCCCTACCTCTTTGGTGAGTCCAGGCCAGAACTTTTCCATTAGGGAATCATCTCCTCCTCCCACATCCTTTCTCAGTCTTTTTGAACTGCCTGTACCTCCTCTTACTGTTATTATTTTCCTCCCATTTATCCCCTGTGCCCTCCTTTTCACGCATGCCACCCTCTTCACAGGTGGGATTTACCTTAGCCAGGGGGATAGCCATTATCCCAATGATGGGGAGTCTCTCTAGAAGGGTCAGAGGTGCATACAATTGGACAGGCAAGTTCAACATCAAGCCATTCAAGCAAGGGCTGGGAGATTCAATAATATCAGCCCAGGATCCTGCTATGGATGGTATTACCACATCAATCACTGACTTTGTTAGCTGATCCACCTGTGGGAGAATCCTTCCTCGGGCTTGTCAGCAGTCTAGGAGCAGGTGTTATACTAGTAGCAAACATCAGAGCAGGAAGTTTCACAAGCATGATAGTGGATATTGGGCTGCCAATCAGGTGGTGGTCATAGGCACAGACATGACAGAGGCCATTGCATAGTAGAGGGGGAAACACAATTCAAAAATGGCTTGCAGGGGCAGGATCTTGTTTATCCTTCTCGTTACAAGGATATTTCAGTCTCTCAAGTTAGAAATACCAATGTATATACACAAAATGTGCCTGAGTACTATAGATCAGGTATGATTTTTACCTTTTTCCAGATGTTCCTCAGAACAGTCACACCTTTAGATGAGAAAGATCTTCCAGTTTTGGTGGATGGTTTGATTACCTTGTGCACTGGGTCATTCCTCCGTGATATGTGTTCCAGGTGTGGATATCTCCATTCTGAGGAGGAAGTGGTGTGGATACAGCCCCTCCAGCCACATAGGCATAGAAATATATCACTGTTTAGGGGGGAAAGCAGGCACTAACATGAACTTACTGTCAGGCCTAAAACAATATCTTTCTAGTTGGGAGTGCCTCCCCGGCCTTATCCTTTTCTGATATCCCGAGTTTGTTTAGGGAGTTTAGCACATAATGATGAGGTCCAGGGCTTGTTACCCTCCAGGCGTCCAGTAGAGGAACCACCCCTTAAGTCCTTGCCAACACCACAAACTAGTGATTTGCAGCTTAAAGGGTTAGGTCCACAGATGGCAGCTCAGGATAGGGATTCTTGGGCTGCGCTATTTGGGGTGTCTGAAAGGGCGAGACATGGTGCCTATGTTTCATTTGCTGGTCCTTTAGGTCTGCACGTTAAGCAGGAAATGAAAGAATACGAGATACTTGATCTCAAAAACAATGACAAAAAAATTGAGGAGGAAAAAGTGATATAGGAGACTTCAGAAAACTTTTGGCAATTGGCTGAGGTCCTTTTGCATCCTCGCTAGCTTTATTGGTAGAAAAGTTCTCATCTCTCTTTTGCTATGTGGATGGCTTCTGGGAAGCTTTCTGCATTTATGGCAGATTAACATGGTGGAAGTATGATAAACAATTTCTTCAGCCATTAAGCTGCAAATCCTGCTTATGAATGGACTAGAACTCAGACTTTTGGACTTTTAAAACTTGTGGACTTATTTTCGATAATTATCGAAAATTCGAGGATTCTCACATTTTTTAATCGATAACCCTCGACTTTAGCACTCCAGGACCCTCGAATGCGGCATTTGTTATTTGGTGATAACCCTTGACTTATCCACTTCATAACCCAATAAACCTCTCAAGAAGCCAGCACTGAAAGAGGGAATATCCCATCATGCAATTCACACATACAAACCATTCCAGTTACATCCAAACGCAACCACCAGAAGAACTTATGATAATAAGGCACTGAAATGACAAAGAAATATACAGTAAGATAGTTCAGATTAGATATCTACAGAAACAGGACAAATCATCAAAATAATTGTATCGTGGTTGGTTTCCAATAATGGGCAATTGAATTTTCCAGTGTACATACCAGTGTACAAATAAAATAAAAGCTGCTGCATCTCTCATCACTCTTCAGCAAGCTTTTAGATGTTTCTAGTTTCTAGTCCCCTCTCCTGACATCTCACTAAACAAAGCACATAGGCTTATTATTTAGTAAAATATTTGAGGTGAGAAAGGCTGAGGAATTCCGTAAAAGACAGAAACCTACAATTTCACATATATCTTCCTGACAGACCTGCTGATTCCAGGGGTAGTTCATATTTTAATAATGTATTTTGCTACTTGTGAAGGTTTTCATTCATCCAGGCTATGCTATTGTTATACCCCTGAAAAAGGGGAATGAGAGAGAACAGACTCAGTTAGACTGTATCCTCTGCCTCATGTCTAATGAGAATATATTTATTGAAACAAAAATAATCTGCATAGCATACAAGGGTTTTCATTATAAACTGTTTCACAACAACTTTCCGTTTTACAATGGTCATATAAAAATGCTAATACAAAGTATTTCTTGCTGAACGAGTAAAGATGCAGTAACTTTTCTGCCTGTTCCTTTTAACAACAAAAGTCTACTGTGACACATAGTTCCAGTATGGCTGACTATAGATAGTCACTAAACACACATGAGGGCTGTACACTAGCTCAAATGCATTTGCCATATACATTATTACCATCGAGCTGTGATTTATAAGAACTCATATGGACAGACCCCTACATTACATTTCTTTCTGCCAAACATAAAATGGCTGGATAGTTAGTTGCCTAACATACAACACAGATAGCACTGTATAATTTATCCGAAGTAACCCTCTGCTTTACATACATTTAACATGCTCAAAGATTTGTTTAGATAACATAGCATAACTATTTAGTAATCATTTAAGTCACTTCAACCTTAAAACATGGATAAAATACCTGAAAAAGGGGAATGAGAGAGAACAGACTCAGTTAGACTGTATCCTCTGCCTCATGTCTAATGAGAATGAGGAAAACAGGCCAAGAGCCACCCCCTGTTGCCTTCTGAAGGCAGCACTAGTTGCTAAAGATTGACAGACTCAACAGATGAGATAGCAGAATGTTAATCAGTTCCCAATTGCTAATTGGGGAAATATTGTTTTGCAGGTTTTTTTCTATATCACACAAAAATCAGTCTATTACACTCTCCCCTGCAAAATTAGATGGCGTCCCGACATCTATGCAAACTTAAATCTGAAAATTTCTCAATCCCAGGGATTCTGGCAACTTATCTGCACTAATAGTAACCTATTAAGTTTAATGTACCAGTAGCCAGTAACTACTTCTCATTCATAGTTTTAGAACTCTTCGTTAGGGTCTGAAGTCTCTAAAGAAATCTCTACTTAGGCAACATAACTAATACAGTTTAACTTTTAGTATGTCCGTAGGAATGAGGGTGGGTAGGTCTGAAATGGATTTGTCCACATTGTCATTGGTTCAACCCCTCCAACTGGCATGGGGGAATACTGGTAAAGCATTCCACTGGCGTTCACTACATTATAGCATGTTGGCGTTCCAAGTTGGTCATAAGTAAAGACTTTAGGAGCTCGCTTTTCTCTCCTAGGTACGTTACGGACTTCTGTATGTTCTTCAGCTAAGTCTGGACACTGAGATACTAGAACCTCATCCTGCGTCTCGACTGATTGTTCATCCTCCCTGGGGTTTTCTTCTTGTACTCCAGTCTCTGGTAGTACCTCAAACTCACTTGTATTAGTCAACGGTGCTTCTTCATCCATTGGCAGGTGATTGTTAAGTTCAGATGTCTCTTGCTCACTATCTACTTGTTCATTAGAAGTCTCACTAATACTATCATCGTTGAATATTTGAGGCTGCGTTACTAGATGGTAATAGTACCCACATTCTTCTTCATCACTTTCTTCCTCCTGATTTGTATCTTTGTGATCTCGCTCTTTCTCTTTTTCCTTCTGTTTAGCTGGTGGTTTTAATTGAACTTCCAACGGT
Source organism: Hymenochirus boettgeri (assembly GCA_019447015.1). NCBI lineage: Eukaryota > Metazoa > Chordata > Amphibia > Anura > Pipidae > Hymenochirus > Hymenochirus boettgeri. The sequence goes on from CM033475.1 coordinate 161,062,889, forward strand.
AAATTATCGCATGGTAACAAGAGATTGCGATGCATGATCCTTGATCTTCCTCTATTCTGCTCAGGCTTGATTTCATAAACTGGGAGATCTTTTCCAACTTGACGAATCACTACATGAATATTCTCCTCCCAATGACTACGGAGCTTTCCAGTGCCTCCTCTAGGTGTCAGGTTTCTGACGAGGACACGATCACCAGGGCCCAATACTGAACTTCTTATCCTTCCATCATAATGTTTTTTACTTCTCTCAGTTGACTTTTTCATATTCTCTTGCACTATTTCATATGCAGTTTGCATTTCTTGTTTCCATTTTTCCATGTAAGCTCGATGATCAGATTTTCCTGTCTCTAAGGCCAGGCCAAATAGAAGATCAATAGGTAACCTTGGAGATCTTCCAAAAAGGAGGTAAAAAGGGGAAAAGCCTGTTACTTCACATCGTGTGCAATTATATGCATAGACAAGCTTATTCAAGGATTCTTTCCAATTTGTCTTCTGTTTCTCAGTAAGAGTCCTTAGCATCTGTAGCAACGTCCTGTTGAACCTTTCCACTTGTCCATTCCCTTGGGGGTGATACGGTGTTGTCCTTGACCCTAGTACACCACAGTTCTTTTTCAACTGAGCAAAAAGCTGATTTTCAAATTCACCGCCTTGATCATGATGTATTCGCATTGGCATTCCATACTTTAGGGCATAATCGTTGAAGATTCGATCCGCAACTGTTCTGGCGGACTTTGAAGTGGTGGCATAAACTTGAGCAAAACGAGTAAAGTGATCGATTATTATCAAGATATATTCATATCCACCTTTACATTTGTCCAAATGGAGAAAATCTATTGACACGAGTTCAAATGGTTGTGTTGTGACAATACTTGTAAGAGGTGCTCGTGTTTGTTTGCATGGTGTCTTCTGTTTCAAACAGGTACAAGTTCTCGCCACATAGTGTTCCACTTCCTTCTGCATATAAGGCCAGAAGAATCTATCCCGTATCAATGATAGAGTTCTGTCAACACCTTGATGACCCATCCCATCATGTAATTCCTTTAATACGGTATTCTTGTATACTTCAGGTAATACAAGTTGTGTCTTGTTCGATGTTCTTCTGTGGAGAATTCCTTTTTCATCGATGTGAAGTTTTTCCCAGTCACGAAGTAGACACTTGCTTTGCCTGCTGAGAGTATTAATTTCATAACCTGATGGCTTATGATTCCTCACCTTGCACTGCATTATTGGACCAATGTGTTTGTCACCTTGCTGTGCTCGTTGAATATCATCAACCGAGAATGGTTTACCTATTCTATCAATCACTCCTGTGCTCTGGGTATCTGTAACTGCTAGGCAAACCCACGGTAGGTTAAAGTCTTGAGCCTCAATAGCTTGAATTGTTGCTGCCACACAATCAGATGACAATTCTTCCGTACATTGTTCCATCGCCCCCTCAATATTTACTGGCATCCTTGACAATGAATCTGCATCCACATTTACTTTACCAGGACGGTAACAGATGGTGAAATGGAAATCTGCAAGTTCTGCTATCCATCTGTATCCAGTGGCATTAAGCTTGGCACTCGATAGGACATATGTAAGTGGGTTGTTGTCACTGTACACTGTGAACGTTGGTGCATAATATAAGTAGTCTCTAAATTTTTCTGTAACTGCCCACTTTAAAGCAAGGAATTCTAATTTTCCAGAGTGAAGATGGTAATTCCGCTCAGCTGTAGTTAAAGTCCGGGAGCCATAGGCTATCACACGAAGTCTACCCTCTTGTCGTTGATATAGAACTGCGCCGAGACCTTGATTGGAGGCATCTGTGTGGAGGATGAATGGCTGGGAAAAATCTGGGAAACCAAGGACTGGTGGTTCGACTAGATAGTCTATTAATTCTTCCAAAATACATTGATGTTTTTCCATCCAGTTAATCAGTCTCTGTGATGACACCCCTTTTCTCTTCATTGGAACTTGTCGTGTACGGAGGCTGCTTTGTGGTACATGGTCTTCTGTGGTCCCTTTCAACAAGCCATAAAGTGGTCCAGCAATACGAGAAAAGTCTGGTATATATTGTCTGTAATAGCTTAACAAGCCCATGATAGCACGTAGTTCTCCTACAGTGCTTGGTCTCTTCTTCTTTAACGCTCTTACTGCGATAGTGTCAGCTGGATCAACCTTGCTACCTTCAGATGAAACAATTCTTCCTAGATAGCGTACCTCATGTTTAAACAGCTCACACTTCTTGGGTTTCAATTTTATTCCATACTTCCTCAGTCTTTGAAGGACTTCTCTGACATGATTCACATGTTCCTCAAATGACCGACTGTATACTAAGGTATCATCCAAGTAGGGGATACATATGTTGTCCCTTACATCTTCCAAACATTCTTCCATACAGCGTTGGAAAGCTGCCGGTGCATTCATTAACCCGAAAGGAATTCTCATCCATTCATATAGGCCCCATGGGGTCACAAACGCAGTCAAGTGCCTGCTGTCTTCATCCATAAACCCTTGATGGTAGGCTTTTCCTTGATCCAGTAATGAAAACCACGAATGTCCCCCAAGGCTATTCAAGATGTCTTGTACCCGAGGAATCGGTTGTCTGTCAGGATGAGTCTTCTTATTTAGTTCTCGGAAATCTATGCACAAGCGTAAACTACCATCTTTTTTTCGTACGCAGACAACTGGGGAAGCATAAGATGAGCAGGATTTTTGTACCCATCCTTGTGAAATAAGGTTGTGAAGATAGTCTTTCATTTCTTTATACAGTGGTTTTGGAGTGGATATATAAGTGCGTGCCACCGGGTTCATATCACTCAAAGAGATTCTTAACTTTAGCTTCTCAATGCTCCCAATGTCGTCATCTGATTTGGAGAAAGAGGAGCATTCTTCCCGAAGTAGTTTCCGTACCACCTCTTTTTCTGGTTCACTAAGTGGCTCAGATCGATTGGTGGGTCCCATGGGGTATCAGCTACTTGCTCGCCCCCTGCATTTACTTGACTCACTGACACTAGAAGATTTTTGTTGGGTTTCATCCAGATGGTATCTGGAAATACAGCTTGAACTTGCTGTACTGTACCTATTACAGTTCTTCCTAATAACTCAATGTCATGGTTTGTTGGGTTTTGTACCTCGAGGACAATATAAGGCAGCGCACCACTTCTCAGCATTACCAACGTCTCGCAAAACTCCAGTCCTTCAGGCCACTGGGGACTTATCTCTGGCTCAAAGAGAACTGTAGTGTCCTTATATAACAATTGTGTTTGCACTTTACAATCTATCTGAACAGATGTGTGTCTTGGCACAATGATTTTCTCTTTGGTTGTTTTCACCACATAGTCACATAGTTGCTCAGCTGTCACCAGATCAATGAAAGCCGTGACATTTTCTTTGTCAAGATTTGGGAAGGTGGCTTTTAGTGTTTCATGGAACTGCTCTCTTGCTGATGCTGACACTTGTGCTGTGGTGTTAGATTTAACTATTCGCTCAATGACATTAAAGCCTATAATGGGTTTTGAGAGTTTCCCACCCTTCATCACTAATATGGGAACAACAAGTTCAGTGAGGTCATCTTCATCTGTCGCTAACCCAAATGTGACTTCAATGAATCCTAAATAGGGGATACTCTGTCCATCAGCAGCGGTAATCGTTAAATCCTCAGAAACATCAAGTAACTCATAAATGTCTCTTAACTTCACATTTGGCAAATATCTCTTTTTCCACTCTTCATCGACAATAGATACTTGGGAACCTGTATCCCATAATGCTCGTGTTTTATGCCCCTGTATGTAGCACTCTGCTATACACTGTTTCCCCACCAGAGCAACAAGACGGGAACGACTATCCTCCTTTCCAGGGCCGATGACAGGTACTGGTGGGTCATGATGTTGTCGGCATGGTTTCCTGTGTTGAGGCCAGTGTTCAGCTTGACAGATTTTTGAACAGTAGGTCGCTTCTTTACAAGATGTACACCGGTTGAGCTTCTGATCTTTCCCCTGGATACCACAGTAGGAGCAATATGGTTGGGACATTCGTTTCTTATAAGTTACTCCCTGTCCCGTGGAAGTAACCTTCTCCCATTTAAAGGATCATCTTTGTTTAGTCTAGTACCTCTCGCTTTGCATCCCGCAAGGAAGTGCTCACTACTTCCACATCGGTAACAATGGCTGCAATACTCATTTCCACTTTGCTGACACCAAACACACTTTCTCAGTGGGGCATATGGTGGAGACGGGTATTGGCGTTTAGGTCCCAACCTTTGTTGATACGGGGTAGTGATCCTCTGTCCCAGTTCTTGGGGAAACCAATAACTTTCTGGAGGATATTGTGACTGTTGGGGGGGTATACACTCCTTTGCTGCAGGTGGTGTCTGATACTGCGTTGGTGCAGTGATAGGTTGTTGAATCGATTCTCTGATTTGTGCAACTTCCGCACCCAGATTCTTTAATAAAGCTATGTCAGAACGCATTTCTTTTAGTTCACTTAATACCTCCGATTGATTGTTACTAGTTTGGCACAGATGGGTATTTTTACCTTTTGTAACTGTAGGTGTCTCCGACTGAACTGAGTGCACTGTGGCTGGTCGTTGTTGGGTAGTTAGTTTCTTTTTGTTCTGTCTCTCTGCCTCATTTGCACAGGCAATGTTGAGCTTCTCCAGGAGCCGTTCATCACTTGTTGTTGTTTGCTGCAGGAATGGTTGGAGGTCACTTCTGATGTTGTCATTCTGCAAACCTGTTAAGACAGTATGAAGAAACATACTCTGTACCAGTACAGGGTCATATCTTAGACCAGATTCTGCCTCTTGGGAAGCAAACAGGATTTTTTGTCTTAAATCAAAGGCACGGATCAAGAAAGTCTGTGGGTCTTCTTTACTACTTTGTACCTCCGACGTCAGTTGTTTGTACAATTCTGTTGCACCCTTCTCTTGGTAATGGGATCTGAGAATTCTCCTCAACGTGGGCAAAGTAAGGCTGATTTTACCCTCTAAGTAGCTGGGCAACTGCAAATCCGGTGCTATTGCCCGAATTACTGCATCAACAATTTCAATTTCAGGAAACCCCTTGCTGATTCCATGCTCAATTTGGTGTGCTAAACTAGAGAAAGTCAGTTTGTCCTTTTGGCCTGGCTGACCTATCTGACCTGATATTTTAAATTCCCTACCCCACTGCAACGGGACATGATGCCGGAAGGTCTGTTGAGCAGGGACATGGCCTTCATTCAAACGGTTATCTACCCCCCTCGCTGGCTTTCTAGATTCCCTGTTCTGGTTTTTCTGTTCCTGCAGTGATAACGTTAATTTTAATTGTAGTGCTTCTATCTCTTTTTTCAACCGTTCTGTTTCTGAGAGAGGAGCTACCTGTCCCTGTACCACATCTGCCTGTGCCTCCTCGGAAGCTGCCTGCTCTGGTACACTAAACCTACAAGATTGTTGCAGCTCTTCCACTTTATCATTTAGCATGAGTATCTCAGCCATGCCCTGATCCTCAAGTTCACATAACTCTTCTCTCTCAAGATAACTTATGATATGCATAATTATAAAAGTCCGACTTTTACCTACTACATTTTTCGATGATAGACCAGCAATAGATAAAAAGTCACAAATTTCTAGCAAAGCATTTTTGGATAATGCATACAAGGCACCGCCCACTTGTACTTTCAAGTTCTCTATTTCCGATGACTCCATTTCGATGGCCTTGGGACAACTTTAGTCTGACGTTCAACTTTTCCCTGTAGAATAGACAGCGCAGCTCTCCTGGCACAATTTGTTAACCTCAGATCACATGCGAGTCTCTCCTTTCCTGGCTGCTCACGACCTCTCTGTCAAACAGTGTTTGTAAAATTGAATGATGTTTAAGGATATCTGCTGTCTAGGTAACTTATCCTCTTCACATTCATCCCGGACGAGCCCCCAAAATGTTATACCCCTGAAAAAGGGGAATGAGAGAGAACAGACTCAGTTAGGAAAGAGGAGCATTCTTCCCGAAGTAGTTTCCGTACCACCTCTTTTTCTGGTTCACTCAAGTGGCTCAGATCGATTGGTGGGTCCCATGGGGTATCAGCTACTTGCTCGCCCCCTGCATTTACTTGACTCACTGACACTAGAAGATTTTTGTTGGGTTTCATCCAGATGGTATCTGGAAATACAGCTTGAACTTGCTGTACTGTACCTATTACAGTTCTTCCTAATAACTCAATGTCATGGTTTGTTGGGTTTTGTACCTCGAGGACAATATAAGGCAGCACACCACTTCTCAGCATTACCAACGTCTCGCAAAACTCCAGTCCTTCAGGCCACTGGGGACTTATCTCTGGCTCAAAGAGAACTGTAGTGTCCTTATTTAACAATTGTGTTTGCACTTTACAATCTATCTGAACAGATGTGTGTCTTGGCACAATGATTTTCTCTTTGGTTGTTTTCACCACATAGTCACATAGTTGCTCAGCTGTCACCAGATCAATGAAAGCCGTGACATTTTCTTTGTCAAGATTTGGGAAGGTGGCTTTTAGTGTTTCATGGAACTGCTCTCTTGCTGATGCTGACACTTGTGCTGTGGTGTTAGATTTAACTATTCGCTCAATGACATTAAAGCCTATAATGGGTTTTGAGAGTTTCCCACCCTTCATCACTAATATGGGAACAACAAGTTCAGTGAGGTCATCTTCATCTGTCGCTAACCCAAATGTGACTTCAATGAATCCTAAATAGGGGATACTCTGTCCATCAGCAGCGGTAATCGTTAAATCCTCAGAAACATCAAGTAACTCATAAATGTCTCTTAACTTCACATTTGGCAAATATCTCTTTTTCCACTCTTCATCGACAATAGATACTTGGGAACCTGTATCCCATAATGCTCGTGTTTTATGCCCCTGTATGTAGCACTCTGCTATACACTGTTTCCCCACCAGAGCAACAAGACGGGAACGACTATCCTCCTTTCCAGGGCCGATGACAGGTACTGGTGGGTCATGATGTTGTCGGCATGGTTTCCTGTGTTGAGGCCAATGTTCAGCTTGACAGATTTTTGAACAGTAGGTCGCTTCTTTACAAGATGTACACCGGTTGAGCTTCTGATCTTTCCCCTGGATACCACAGTAGGAGCAATATGGTTGGGACATTCGTTTCTTATAAGTTACTCCCTGTCCCGTGGAAGTAACCTTCTCCCATTTAAAGGATCATCTTTGTTTAGTCTAGTACCTCTCGCTTTGCATCCCGCAAGGAAGTGCTCACTACTTCCACATCGGTAACAATGGCTGCAATACTCATTTCCACTTTGCTGACACCAAACACACTTTCTCAGTGGGGCATATGGTGGAGAGGGGTATTGGCGTTTAGGTCCCAACCTTTGTTGATACGGGGTAGTGATCCTCTGTCCCAGTTCTTGGGGAAACCAATAACTTTCTGGAGGATATTGTGACTGTTGGGGGGGTATACACTCCTTTGCTGCAGGTGGTGTCTGATACTGCGTTGGTGCAGTGATAGGTTGTTGAATCAATTCTCTGATTTGTGCAACTTCCGCACCCAGATTCTTTAATAAAGCTATGTCAGAACGCATTTCTTTTAGTTCACTTAATACCTCCGATTGATTGTTACTAGTTTGGCACAGATGGGTATTTTTACCTTTTGTAACTGTAGGTGTCTCCGACTGAACTGAGTGCACTGTGGCTGGTCGTTGTTGGGTAGTTAGTTTCTTTTTGTTCTGTCTCTCTGCCTCATTTGCACAGGCAATGTTGAGCTTCTCCAGGAGCAGTTCATCACTTGTTGTTGTTTGCTGCAGGAATGGTTGGAGGTCACTTCTGATGTTGTCATTCTGCAAACCTGTTAAGACAGTATGAAGAAACATACTCTGTACCAGTACAGGGTCATATCTTAGACCAGATTCTGCCTCTTGGGAAGCAAACAGGGTTTTTTTGTCTTAAATCAAAGGCACGGATCAAGAAAGTCTGTGGGTCTTCTTTACTACTTTGTACCTCCGACGTCAGTTGTTTGTACAATTCTGTTGCACCCTTCTCTTGGTAATGGGATCTGAGAATTCTCCTCAACGTGGGCAAAGTAAGGCTGATTTTACCCTCTAAGTAGCTGCGCAACTGCAAATCCGGTGCTATTGCCCGAATTACTGCATCAACAATTTCAATTTCAGGAAGCCCCTTGCTGATTCCATGCTCAATTTGGTGTGCTAAACTAGAGAAAGTCAGTTTGTCCTTTTGGCCTGGCTGACCTATCTGACCTGATATTTTAAATTCCCTACCCCACTGCAACGGGACATGATGCCGGAAGGTCTGTTGAGCAGGGACATGGCCTTCATTCAAACGGTTATCTACCCCCCTCGCTGGCTTTCTAGATTCCCTGTTCTGGTTTTTCTGTTCCTGCAGTGATAACGTTAATTTTAATTGTAGTGCTTCTATCTCTTTTTTCAACCGTTCTGTTTCTGAGAGAGGAGCTACCTGTCCCTGTACCACATCTGCCTGTGCCTCCTCGGAAGCTGCCTGCTCTGGTACACTAAACCTACAAGATTGTTGCAGCTCTTCCACTTTATCATTTAGCATGAGTATCTCAGCCATGCCCTGATCCTCAAGTTCACATAACTCTTCTCTCTCAAGATAACTTATGATATGCATAATTATAAAAGTCCGACTTTTACCTACTACATTTTTCGATGATAGACCAGCAATAGATAAAAAGTCACAAATTTCTAGCAAAGCATTTTTGGATAATGCATACAAGGCACCGCCCACTTGTACTTTCAAGTTCTCTATTTACGATGACTCCATCTCGATGGCCTTGGGACAACTTTAGTCTGACGTTCAACTTTTCCCTGTAGAATAGACAGCGCAGCTCTCCTGGCACAATTTGGTTAACCTCAGATCACATGCGAGTCTCTCCTTTCCTGGCTGCTCACGACCTCTCTGTCAAACAGTGTTTGTAAAATTGAATGATGTTTAAGGATATCTGCTGTCTGGGTAACTTATCCTCTTCACATTCATCCCGGACGAGCCCCCAAAATGTTATACCTCTGAAAAAGGGGAAATGAGAGAGAACAGACTCAGTTAGACTGTATCCTCTGCCTCATGTCTAATGAGAATATATTTATTGAAACAAAAATAATCTGCATAGCATACAAGGGTTTTCATTATAAACTGTTTCACAACAACCTTCCGTTTTACAATGGTCATATAAAAATGCTAATACAAAGTATTTCTTGCTGAACGAGTAAAGATGCAGTAACTTTTCTGCCTGTTCCTTTTAACAACAAAAGTCTACTGTGACATATAGTTCCAGTATGGCTGACTATAGATAGTCACTAAACACACATGAGTTTTGCAGGTTTTTTTCTATATCACACAAAAATCAGTCTATTACACTATATCTATTATATTCAATTAGATCAACTAGACTTAAAGTTTAGTTCTTGAAGACATTTCGCTAGTCATCTAATTGGCTTTCTCAATTCAGAATGACTTGTACAATGATCTGTTGGCAATAAATACCCTGGAAAGTCAAATTAGCATATAAAAGGCAGGTGTTAGGGACCTACTGATGCAAGGTGTGATTGCAACAGAATACAACAGATATGCCATTTTCTACTATTACCAGTTATATAATAATATATTATATAGTTCCCAAACCAGCTAACCAAGACTTTTACAAATGGAAATAGAGGATCCTTGTGCATTTTAATTCCGCAGTAACAATTTGAACAAATTCCTGTAGAGGGTGTATCTCTACCAAACAGAATAGTATTTGTTTGCTTTTCTAATGTTTAATCAACACATGATGGTACTTAAACATACTCAACTTACATTATTAAATAACTTATTGCCTAAATTATTTCCCAAAGGCAGCCCATCCTAGAAATGACAATGTCCTTATGCATTTCTTTGCTGTAGAAAAGCTTTAACCAATGTTAAGGGCCATGTTGTATGACAATTTACACTGTGAGTAGTTAATGCACTGCAAAGTAAACTGTCAGATATTTTACAGTACTTTGAATAGCATGTAAACTTGCTGTAGAAGCCAGCCTGTTAGCTTAGGAAGTGCCCTCTCCAACATGAAAATTCAAACTAAACCCAACCCCCAAACCCCAAAACCTCAAGACTGTGAACTGAGATATTCAATATGGAGTTTGCCATCCACTTTATACAACCTTCCTTCTCCTGTGTTCTTCTCTAACGATCTTCTTAAAGGAACTATGGTCCAAAAATGACTTTAGGTAAATTGAATATTGATAAATTTAGGTAAATTGAATATTAATTAGTATTAATTATTTGTAATAATTATATTTTTACATAATTTTGAAGATATTTACATTTTTATGTGTGATATGGTAGCAGCATCACCAAATCCCCTGTACTTCCTGCTACCCCACTCATACCTCAGACCCATACCCTCCTTACAGAGAACTGTGTGAAAGCAGTCTTTACAGACAGAGCAAGAACTCTGCCTGAAAAGGCTTTTTCACACAGTTCTTTGTGTGTGTGGGGGTTATGGGTCTGAAGTTTGAGTGGGGGAGGGGCCATGGTGAGAGTAGAGGTTGTAGATTCACTTACCTTGGGATCCTGGTATCTTCACACATACACATACTGTAAAGTCTGAGTCTGTGCTTGCCAGCAGCAAGGTGGAGGAGCAGCCTTTGGAATGTCATCTGTCATCCACCCACCACTCAACTTTCTGGACAGAGATTTCTTCATATCTTGGGCTGTACAGCACATAGAGAGGTGATTGATGGCTCATTTTAAAGGTTTGGATTGGTGGCCTTTAAAATGAACCACCTCTCTACATGCTATACAGACCAAGATATGAAGAAAACTCTGATCAGAAAGTTAAGGGGTGAGAGGATGACAGATGACATTACAAACCAACTTGTCTTGAGACCACAGTTCCCTTTAATGGCAGAAATGAAAGACCAAGTAATGTACTTTATTTATTAAAACAATTATTTGGGCACAAAAATTGGGAAATATTGCCATTGAGGAAAATAAAAGTTTAGCAACTTTCCAAGTGATAGAAGTTTAACATGTGAATATTAATAATAATAATTAAATACATTACAGTATATTTACAGAATATAAGGACAATATGTAGACTGTCTCCCAAGGTGTCTTTAAATATTCCTGTTAAGCGGGAGTTTTACTTAAACAGTTGTCAATTAGATAGCTTAGTGAGAGAAAGGAAAATTCCATTGTGCAATCATGCGAGATGAGAATTCCTCTAGTGTTGCACTCTGAGATATCGCAATACTTCGCCATCCATCTTTGAGATTTAAGCTCCTGGTTAGAGCTAGTTCAGTAGCCACCGTAGAAGTCTTCAGAATGAAGCGCGTCTGGTGTGGACGGTGGTTTTGGCCAGTATATGGCTACACTTATCCACTAGTGTTACACGGTACCTTTCCCTTACATTATCTCGATACTATGTTAAATGTGAATAAGGAATGGAGACTTCTGGGTAATTTGCATGTTTCCTTGGCAGCTCTCAGGAAAGTAATCCTTTTTAAAAGATTTTTACAGCATTCCAGAAGATAAATGCAAAATCATAGTGCCAACTACAGACTAGTTTCGGCTTTATTGAGCCATCATCAGGTTACTGCAGGCCTCTGGTTTTGCAGAGTGAATATAATATAATGTGATGCTTGTGAAGGTTCTCATTCATCCAGGTCATGGTATATCTGTTGTATTCAATTAGATCAACTGGACTTGAAATGTAGTTCTTGAAGACGTTTCGCTAGTCATCCGACTGGCTTTCTCAATTCAGAATGACTTGTACAAGAATCTGTGGCAAAATTTGTACCCTGGAAAATCCCAATTAGCATATCACAGCCAGGTGTTAAGGGTGTGATTGGATAGTGGCTAAGAGGTGTTATAGGAACGCCCAGAGTAAGGTGTTAAAACAGCATTGTACATGGCAGACAGTTGGTGTCTGCCAGACTGGGCCTTTGTCAAAAGAAGTAGAAGGAAAGAAAAGAACACAAATACCAACAGTGAAGGGGAAAAGCAAGACAGGAGGAAGAACATGGTGATCCCATATGTAGCAGGGGTCTCCGAGAAATTAAGAAGAATTTTCAAAAAACATCGTATCCCTGTCTGCTTTAAACCGAACACTGAGGCAGCAATTGGTACATCCGAAAGACCCAATACCAAAACACAAGAAAAGCGACATCATATATGCAGTGCAGTGCAGTGAAGAATGCTCTGATTTGTATGTGGGGGAGACCAAACAGCAACTGCATCAACGTATGGCCCAGCACAGAAGAGCCAATTCCTCGGGTCAGGACTCAGCCGTGTACCTGCATCTTAAGGATAAAGGACATACCTTTGAAGATTGTAATGTTAACATATTGGCGAAGGAACGTGACTAGTTCAAGAGAGGTGTTAAGGAGGCCATTTATGTGAAAATAAAGAAACCAAGCCTAAATAGAGGTGGGGGGGTTCGACACCAACTGTCTGCCATGTACAATGCTGTTTTGACACCTTACTCTGGGCGTTCCTATAACACCTCTTAGCCACTATCCAATCACACCCTTAACACCTGGCTGTGATATGCTAATTGGGATTTTCCAGGGTACATAATTGCCACAGATTCTTGTACAAGTCATTCTGAATTGAGAAAGCCAGTCGGATGACTAGCGAAACGTCTTCAAGAACTACATTTCAAGTCCAGTTGATCTAATTGAATACAACAGATAATATAATGTGATGCGCTGAATACTTACTTATGCTATATCTTTATACATGTGTATGCTTTTGAACATGGCACTTTATATATTACAGCATTAGTCACTATGATAACTACGCATGAGACACGTAGCCTCTGTTTTCAATTGTTTTTTCACAATAAAGTATCTATCCTGTACAGTATATTAGTGAGTGCATCTGAAGCTTTTTACTTTGTAAATTGTAATAGCTTCTATTTATTTAGATTGCACCTGCCCACCTGGGATATTTCAGTTAGTCTCCTGCAGTCTTCCTTGTTAGACAATTTGGGAAGTTGTAACAACCAAATGGGGGAAAGCCTGCAACTTGTGGTTTAAGCTCATCCCTGGTGGTTGTTTGAGACTCTTGTTTTGACATTTTTATCATTTGTGCAAATTGCATGGTTGTATCAGCTGGCATAATGTGTTAATAAAGCAGTGAGTGAATAAGTTAAAATGTTTTAATAAAGCTGTGGCCTTTAAACCCAGGATGGATTGTCAGTGTTTTTTATTTTAAAGGGCATTTCCACACCCACCAAGCAGAAAATTGTGCCTAATGTTGGGCACACTAGTGTTAAATGACCCCTACCTTTCTCTTCTTCTGCATATGATTGTCCTGCATGGCTGATATCCAGTAAAGGAAATTGAAGAGTAGGAGTCTTTTCTTGGTGTAATCAGTTTCTGCCTCTAACTGTGCCTCTGAGTGGTTTCTAGCATGTGCAGTGGAATTCCTCCCCCCCTCCCATCCATGATTAGAAGATGCAATCATTTAAGTAAGGGCAGAGTTGAAAGGAAAAGTAATGTACTTTACTTCTAAAAACAATTATTTTGGTACAAAACTGCAATTGTGAAATATTATAAAAGTTTAGTAACTTTTCAAGTTTAAAGGGTAACTGTATTCTCCATACAAGTGTCCTATATTTTAAAGAGCTCTTTCGTACCTTTAAAATAAGCATTGGATGATGTTTCTAAGTTTTAAGTTAGGCTCAGACTGACAGGATAAACAAGTGTGTGGCAGTCACATGATGTGCTGTGTAAGAAGCCCCACCCCCCAAAAATCAATAATTTCGGAAGCTATTTAAGGACTTGCAAGTTGCAACCATTCTCGGTCCATTCCTGGTTTTCTCTTCAGTCTCGTGGCTAGCTTTAAAAATGATTAAGAACTTTTGGGACGGGGCTTATGATGCAGCACATTATGCTCTTTTACAGCAGTTGCTTACAACTGGGCATGCCTGTGGCAGTGGGAGCGGAGCAATGGTGCTAGTCATGTGTTAGCTGGAAACATCACCATTTCTACTGCTGTAACTTTGGATAGACTGCAGCTGGAAGCATGATCCAAGAGTCATTTTAAAGGCATTAATGTGTTCTTTTTTAAGGACACTTGAATGGAGACCACCTTGCACATGGGGATATTTTGTGGCTACTTTTAACATTTCTTTACGCTGTCTACAGCTAAAAAATGCATAGATCCTGAATCAATTATGTACCCATAAGACATAGCATGTAAACTCCAGACAAGAGCAGGTGGGGGGGGGCATGGTATAGACATCTACAAAGCTTGCTAAAGGTAAAAAAAATGTTTCATTTATATGCACACTTTTTTTTTATTTTTATTTTTTTACAATTTTTGCACTTTGCACACTGAATAAAAGTATCCTCTGCTGGATTGAAGACAAAGGTGTCTCATGTAAACGCTTTCCCATTTATTTATGGTATAATGTACCAATGATTTGAATTGATTTGTTATTGATATATTATATATCTTTCTCTTTTTTGGGTATCTGTGTGGACAGGAAGAGGTGGACAGGTAGATCACAGTTCTAATTAACTTTTAATAATTTGTACCTTTGCATCTACTCTGTCCTGGCCATCTCAGTATGTCAGCATGAAAGACCTGATAATCTGAGGATCTGTAGAACTAATTTAGCAGTGGTTTGGCTGAGGCTGAAGTAGTCCTCTGTGATTTTTTTCTATCTGGATTTTTATGTAGATAGGCCAAAGTACCTGAAAATAATCTGTTTTAGTATTTGCTGTTGCTTTTTGCCTCACTCAAAGGACAGGTATTGACACATGATGGTGCAGCGATAGGTCTAGCAATTAAATGTCACTTGCATATCACATTAGATTACAGCATTAAATGTGAATTGCAATAGGGGTTCTTGGGGGGACTGATAGTACACATTTATAAAATGTATTGTTATTAACCATGTGTGTTTCAGGCTTGTTTACCCACACCTTTCCATTAAAGCCTTGAATGCACATTTTAAAAATCCGACATCACTGCACAACACAATAACAAAAAAACAGTGAAAACTTTCAGCATAATTTATTAATTAATTAAATGTTTTGTGTTGAGGCTTGAGGGTCCCACAGCTCAAAACTGGGACCTACTGTTTGTGTCAATAATCACCTTTGTATAATTATCCCGGTCATGGTATTTTTGTACAGGGCCGCTCCTACCATGAACCAATCTGAAAAAATTGCTCATGGCTCACCTTTGACAAAGCAAGAAATGCGGAGCCTGTCAGAGATTGTTTTCTTTAAGTGCCTGCCATGTACAATGCTGTTTTGACACCTCACCCGTAGTTTCAATAACACCCCTTAGCCTCAATGCAATCACACCTTGCATCAGAAGGTCCCTAACACCTGGTTGTTTTATGTTTAATTGCTAATAGATTCTTGTACAAGTCTTTATGAATTGAGAAAGCCAGTCGGATAACTAGCAAAACGTCTTCAAGAGCTAAACTTTAAGTCCAGATGATCCAACAGATATTTAAATGTTGTAGTACCCAACATCACCAGAAAGAAGGTGTTAATAAGAATAACTGGTTGGTCTGAATGGCAGTCTTTAAGACTGTAAGATCACCTGCTCTGCTCTTCTTGCAGACATCTCCTTCCTTTAATTTTTGCACCATAAGAACAATCCAGCAACAAGTCAGTCACTAATAGGCTGTGTATTGTATGTCAGACATTGTGGTTTGAACAAATATCCAAGGAGAACAGACTGTTACTGTACTGGGAACGGGGGTAATATTGAACTGGGGGAGGGGAAAATGTGGTGGTTACTGGTGTTGGGGATTATACTGTACAGGGTGGATGGTGGTTTAACTGTACTGTGGGGGAATGGGGATTTCACTGTACTGGGGGTAATACTGTATATTTTTGGGGGGGTAATGCTGTACTGGGGGAACTCTGTACTGGGGAAAATTATGGATTTATAGTACGGGGGGGTTTACTGTACCGGGGGGGCTTTACTGTACTTGTGGTGGGGTTTAGGGGATGGGTAGGTGGTTTACTGTACTGGGTTTGCGGGTTATACAGTACTGGGGGTGGGTGGTGGTTTTACTGTACTGTGGGGGAACGGGGGTTTTACTGTACTGGTGGTTACTTTACTGGTTGTGGGGGTTTTACTGTACTGGGATTGGGGATAATACTGTACTGGGGGAAACTGGGGGTTTACTGTACTGGGGTTGGGGGTAAAACTGTACTGGGAAGATATTGGGGGTTTACTGTTCTGGGGTTGGGGATTATAGTGTACTGGTGTTAGTTTTACTGTACTATGGAAATTGTAAATAGCAATGCCACACCAACGCAAAACCACATCCACACACAAAGCCACACTTCATGCGCTGCCACACATCCGCCTAGAGGTAATATTCAAAATTTGTGTAAGGTGCCAAAAACCCTAGAGACACCCTTATATCTGTGGTATTCAATTTGATCAACTGTTCTTAAAGGGCATGTCCACCCTTCTTAAAAATTTTTATATAATATTCTCCCTGTCCCCCCAGCCCCAACCGCTATAGTTTTAAGTTCAGAAAGTGCCCCAAATATTACTTACCTTCCCTCTTTCCTCCGCCGCACTGCCAGGCCCTCTGCTTGTGAGAAAATGTAAGCAGAGGGGCGGGACCGGCAGTCGCGTCTGTGATTGGCTGAGCGGCAGCCAATCACAGACGTGGCTGCCGGGAGTTCAGTGTGGTGGAGGAAGGAGGGAAGGTAAGTAATATTTGGGGCACTTTCTGAACTTAAAACTATAGCGGTTGGGGATGGGGGGACAGGGAGAATATTATATAAAATGTTTTTACGCTAGGCGGAGGGAATCTAAATCGGGAGGGAGAGGGAGGGGAAGGGAGGGGGAGAAGGGTTGCAGTGCGCATGCCAAACTTCTCCCGGAGGGGAGACAGGAGGCAGAGTCCTATATGGACTCTGCAGTACTCCTGGTGGGCGTTTTTTGGGACTTTAGGGGGGGATAGCAGAGGAACCAGATGGAGCTGGGATGTAAGGTAAGGATTAAACTACACTACACAATGGGGCCAGTAGTGGGAGGGATTATAGCTTTGGGGGTGGACATGCCCTTTAATGTTTAGTTCTTGAAGACCCCCACTTCTGATTTCTTTAAATTTACATAATTGCTTCCTTAACTCCTCTTTTATAATGAGTACTGTTTACTAACAGATTCTTGAATAAGTCATTCTCTAATTGTATGACAACTTGAACATATTCAAGAACTAAACTTCAAGTCCTGCTGATCTAACTGAAAACAATAACTGAAGGACCCCTGTAGTTCTAGTGGTCTTGCAGCTTAAAAAAGGTACCCTGCTTGGGGTACAAGGGTCCAGCAGATTAGTAGTGCATTATCATGATGCAATGAAGACCCATGTCTTCAGTATATAGGTAAACATTGGACATTGCCTTTGCATGTTCCAGCTCCCCTGGTTGACTAAAGCCTCGTACACACGTTGGATAATTTTCGTACGATGCAGCCCACGAATGTTTAACAACATTATCGTTAATCCACATAATTGAAACGACATCTGTACACACAGCAACAATAGTCACCACGCTAGTCGTTAGATATAGACGTTCATACGTAAAGTAATGTTCGTATCTTCGTGCAATTACGAAAAGCAGAGCATGCGCCTTTTATATATTTTTTCATAGAATGTTAACGATAATCTGCCGACCATGTACAAATATACGATAATCGGCAGAACAAATCCGCCAGGCTGATTGTTGGAAAAAGCTGACAATAGTCGACAGTCGTTGGTCTTTGACGATCGCTGATGCTACATTTTCGTACGAATATCATGCGATTGCTCATTCGTCGGCTGCATCATATGACAATTATCCAACGTGTGTATGAGGCTTAACAAAAAAAAGGGTAAAACATATGGCTGAGTGATATCAGCTTCCCGCACCATTTACTTTTAAATACTCATGAAACTTTGAAGGGAAAATCTCCAAACAACATTGTTTCAGTAGACAGGGCAGTCACAAAGATACAATAAATAGTTTTAATATCAAGCACTAAGGGGGGAAAACCATAAGGAAATCTGTGAATTTAAACCTGTCACCGGATTTTCGATCATTGCCCTTTATCGTAAATCCGATTAGAAAAAAGTTCTGTGTAAAGCTAGCTTAACTTCTTAAACTTAAGGATTGGTAATGCTCTTTTTACCTGACACTTCTCTCATTGTTACTCTTAAAGGACAACTAAAGCCACCAAACAACACTCAACCAGAGAGCAGAACACCTTGATATAAAACCAGTAATCTGTGTCTTAACTCTCATTTTAATAAGGGCGCTGGGAAATTTACCTAATAATATATGGTTTGTGCTTTACTTCTCAGCATTCTAGAATCACACAGTTGGGTCAACAACCATTATATTCTGCACATGCTCAGTCCTTGGCTATGGCTGAAACTTGTTACAGTTGGTCACACCCATTAATAATCTCTAGCCAATCCTTTTACAGGACAGATAAAGCAAGGGAGCATGTGACTGAAGTCAGGAGGTGTGGTCTGACACTGCACATACACACAGATACTTCATCCAGTTCTTAGCAGGCTTACATTTATTTTAATACAATTTACTGAAGTGGTCTTTTATAGCTTATTGGTGTTTTTAGGGGGGTTGTTTTCAGATTCTGGAATATAAAAAATTGGGTTTAGTTCTCCTTTAAAGATGCCCTATACAGGCATTAATTCTAACTTGTGATGCATGTGGAATATATGTTTTGTTTTACTGTATGCTCTGTTACAAGATCTACCAAAAATCATGCTACAAGTGCACTTTTACCTTTACCATCGAATTTAGCTGCCAGTTTTGGTAACCCTAGAACTTAGCTTACGATTTTGGTAACCCTCGAATGTATCGTTCCATCTGATACAATTACAAACCAGACCCTCGAATGTAATGTTTGGTTTTAGATAACCCTTGAATGTAATGTTCGGTTTTCGATAACCCTCAAATATAATGTTCGGTTTTCAATAACCATCGAATGTAATGTTTGGTTTTAGATAACCCTCGAATGTAAGTGCGGTTTTCAGATAACCCTCAAAATATGTTTGGTTTTAGATAACCCTCGAATGTAATGTTCGGTTTTCGATAACCCTCGAATGTAATGTTCGGTTTTAGATAACCCTCGAATGTAATGTTCGGTTTTCGATAACCCTCGAATGTAATGTTCGGTTTTCAATAACCCTCGAATGTAATGTTCGGTTTTCAATAACCATCGAATGTAATGTTCGGTTTTCAATAACCATCGAATGTAATGTTTGGTTTTAGATAACCCTCGAATGTAATGTTCGGTTTCAGATAACCCTCAAATATAATGTTCGGTTTTAGATAACCCTCAAATGTAATGTTTGGTTTTAGATAACCCTCAAATGTAATGTTCGGTTTTAGCCGCGAATATAATGTTTCGGTTTTAGATAACCCTCGAATATAATGTTCGTTTTAGAATAACCCTCGAATATAATGTTCGGTTTTAGATAACCCTCGAATATAATGTTCGGTTTTAGATAACCCTCGAATGTAAGGTTTTCGTTTGATACCCTCGAATGTAATGTTCGGTTTTAGATAACCCTCAAATGTAATGTTCGGTTTTAGATAACCCTCAAATGTAATGTTCGGTTTTAGATAACCCTCAAATGTAATGTTCGGTTTTAGATAACCCTCGAATGTAATGTTCGGTCTTAGATAGCCGTCGAATGTAATGTTCGGTTTTAGATAACCCTCAAATATAATGTTCGGTTTTAGATAACCTTCGAATATAATGTTCGGTTTTAGATAACCCTCGAATATAATGTTCGGTTTTAGATAACCCTCAAATGTAATGTTCGGTTTTAGATAACCCTCGAATATAATGTTCGGTCTTAGATAACCCTCGAATATAATGTTCGGTTTTAGATAACCCTCGAATATAATGTTCGGTTTTAGATAACCCTCAAATATAATGTTCGGTTTTAGATACCCTCGAATATAATGTTCGGTTTTAGATAACCCTCGAATATAATGTTCGGTTTTAGATAACCCTCAAATGTAATGTTCGGTTTTAGATAACCCTCAAATGTAATGTTCGGTTTTCGATAACCCTCAAATGTAATGTTCGGTTTTCGATAACCCTCAAATGTAATGTTCGATTTTTGATAACCCTCGAATGTAGCGTTTGATTGTCTATGACCCTCGAATGTAGCGTGTGGAAACCCGACAATTGCCCGATCTTGAAGAAAGAAGTGTTTTGGTGATATGGACATGTTCCCCAGACCATTTCCCAGGTGCCACCTCCATTTACATGGGTTCATTTCCGCAATTCCGTTGAAGTCATCTCTACACAGCCATCCACTTCATCCTAGGAACTAGATAATCCTTTCAGGAAATTCCCATTCTACTGCCCATTTTAACAGTGCATTTTTTGCGTATTCCCTTTCTCTGTTTGGAAATATTTTTATTTGTATTTTGTAGTCTATTTCTTTTGTGCAATACTATGAATTATTTTTGCCTATAAATAATTGATGGTAGTCATAATGCAGCTATCATTGCATCATTACTCCCTTCTGTCTTCTTTTAAATGTCATGCTGTTAAAAATGTCCATTGTCTTGGTATCCTTTTATTATAAACACAGGCTAGCAGGTGCAAGTGCTAAAATTTAAAGTGTATCTTCACCCTGCAAAAAAAAAAAATATGTAGTGTAGGGCACACTAGCCCAACCCAACCGCCATATTTGTTAAGTTAAAAAAGCTGCAGAAAGGTACTTACATGCCTTCGTACCCCTGGCACTCTGATTCAAGCCCTCTGCTTTCCGGAACTGAAAGCAGGGGGCCGGACCGGCAGCCACGTCTGTGATTGGCTGTGATTGGCTGAGAGGTAGCCAATCACAGACTAGGCTGCTGGCAATAGAGAATGCCGGGGGAATGATGTAAGTAAATTTATGATGCTTTTTTTACTAAGCTAACTTGGTGGTTGTCCCAACCTCTCACTCCGGTTTGTCTATCTAGTTGTCGAAAAATGCACTCCAATTATCCAAAAAGTAATCCAGGCATTGAGACACTCGCAGCTTTAGGCTTGCAAACACCCAGGGAGATTCAATAAAAGTTCTTATCGCTTTAAATGGTGCTAATTTTGCCCCAACCAATCAGATGTAAAAGTTCATTTTTCCATTAGAAAGTCCGAAAACGGACCCATTAAAGTCAATGGGGGGTAAATAGTTCGGAAAGTTCAAATAAATATAGCAGTGTAAACTTACCTTTCAGGCCTCTGGGACCTGGGATATGGTCTGGGGAACACGTCCGTGCGTGGGTAACAGCATAAAAACCGTCTGCTTCCGAAAATCCCTGGTAACATCGACCATGTTGAGACCACTGGCACCGGACGCAGGGGTACTTATAGTGGTCGGGGGCCTTAGTGGAGCTGGTGTCACCGGATGGAAGACAGAAGACGCTGCCCAAGGGCTCTTTTAAGAGCCGTCGGGGGTCCCGGTTCGAGCTGCGGGACCCCCAACAAAGGCACTTATCAGTGCCGCAAGGGCCAGGGAGGGGGGTCCCAGTTTGAGCTGCGGGACCCCTTAAGCCCCAAAAGGCCCTTGTCAGGGCCACAAGGGCCCTAATAGGGCCGGGGAGGGGGGGTCCCGGTTTGAGCTGTGGGACCCCTTAAGCCCCAAAGGGCCCTTGTTAGGGCCACAAGGGAACTTATAAGTGCCAGGGAGGGGGGCCCGGTTTGAGCTGTGGGACACCTTAAACCCCAAAAGGCCCTTGTCAGGGCCACAAAGGTCCTATATCAAACTAATTGATGACCGGAATGGCCATTCGTAACAAATTGTGCGTCGTGGGTTGGTCCCGCGATTGCATATAAATAGAGATGGAGTAAATAAATATAAACCCTCATAAAATGTGACCAGGAAAAACAAGGCAAGATGTATGGCAAATGACAGATAGATTCAACTAGTGCTATTGAAAAGGTAAAAACACTATACTCTGTATAGGTAGATTGTTCAGGTGTATTCATGTTATGGGCATTTGAAAATGTTTGAGTGGGAGGGTGTGTGTGTATGAAATCGTTATTACTATTTATGTTTTCATTTTCGATTTTCTAGTGGAACTACAGACCACAGGCCTTACCTGACTTTCCAATAAGGAGGTTGACTGGATAATAATAAAGTAACTCCCTCTTCCTATTTGCAGGTGTATAATACAGCAGTTATCA
Organism: Hymenochirus boettgeri; assembly: GCA_019447015.1. Lineage (NCBI taxonomy): Eukaryota > Metazoa > Chordata > Amphibia > Anura > Pipidae > Hymenochirus > Hymenochirus boettgeri. The sequence continues at coordinate 161,085,043 of CM033475.1, forward strand.
TTGGATACAAACTGTGCATATAGCAAATTCATGTTTTCATTGTTTCATTAAACTTTTCTTCGTTTATATGTATTTGTTTGTAAGTCACCACATATAATTTAGCCATTCTGAGTTCTCCTACTGATGTGAACCTTTCCATTACCTGATACGGTTTGTGAGACTCTGTAATATAAACTGAATGAAAAGCAATTTCCTTGCTTCATTCACCTTCACCCCCTTTGTCCAACAGAAATATTCTATCAGCAAGTCTCCGTATGAAGTAATATTACAAAATCAAATTGCTTTCCTTTAGCTTTGCGAAGTAGAATCAAATATATTCCATCTGGGACACATATTATTATTATTATTATAAGCTCTGTCAGGCAGGCAACTGTGTAAGAACAGTCAGTCCCAGGTATGATTTTTATTATAACAGGTAACAGTAATATAGCTTTAATTTCATATACACTGGGCATTAGGAATGTACACGAGAAATTCTATTTATCAGAGGAACATCTCTTTATTTAAAGGGCATATCCACCCCATTTTATGAATTTTGCCATATAATAGCTATCCTTCCCCCAGCCCAAAATGCTATAAAAGATTTTACAGTAACTCCCCCGATCATTACTTACCTTACCTCTTTCCCGCGGCGTCCTGTACAGGTCCTCTGCTTGCATGAAACTGCAAGCAGGGGGCCGGACCGGCAGCCGCATCCGTAATTGGCAGATAGGCAGCCAATCACGGACGCGGCTGCCGGCTGCACAGAACGCCGGGGGAGAGAGGTAAGGTAAGTAAAGATTGGGGGAGTTCCTGTAAAATCTTTTATAGCGTTTGGGGCTGGGGGAAGAAGGGGAGAAAAAAGGGGTTGGGGGAAAAAGGGGTTTTATGGTAGGGGGAGGGATTGCAAAACGAGTGGGAGAGGGAGGGGGGGAGGCCTGCAGTGCACAGGACAAAATTTTCCCGGAGGGGAGACAGGAGGCAGAATTTTTTCTGTGTTTTCCCATAAAAAAACAAATGAATTAAAATTAGACCAATGTCATAAATACCTTTTTAAATGTTTTTTTGTAATTTACAATTGTATAAATTTAGCAAATCAAATGTGTGTTGCAACATCATGATTTATACACATATATTATATACATATAACCAATAACTATGACTATAAATGCAAAGTTTAGGTGCATGTAGGTTACTGTTGTTTTGTAACAGCCATTACTTAAAGGGCATGTGCAACAACGCACACACTCAATCTGCTTGCATGCGTTGCCATGTGGGCCTCAGCCTAACAGTATCTTCTCCAACACACACCACCACAAATGTGTAACTTTTTAGAGACCGAGGTGTCTGTTTGCAACATAGGTTCTTATGTTCCCTTTGCGTTCCTCTGTACGTTTTCACTGATCTACATGTTTGCCCCACGTCTACCACACGGGCATTTCAACAGATACACTACGTTTTTTTTCTCAATGTTTCATCTAGATTTTATGCCTCCTTGTAGGGTAGCAGATGTCTTTACTTTGTATTATAGACCCTCCTCCTGTTCTGCTTTTAGTACCATATGTGTTATCATCCTTATATTCAAGGTTTTTGCCATTTTTTCATATTACCGTAGTCTTTCTCTGAAATTATTCGATTGGGTCCCATGAATTGCCTTCTGGGTAAATATTCCAGTATATGTTGTATCTGTATCAATAATCCCAGTATGCTGTTCCTGTATCAATAATCCCAGTATGCTGTTCCTGTATCAATAATCCCAGTATGCTGTTTCTGTATCAATAATCCCAGTATGCTGTTCCTGTATCAATAATCCCAGTATGCTGTACCATAAAGTGGAATTAGTATGTCATACTGGGATTATTTATACAGGTACAGCATACTGGGAATATTGATACATTTACAGCATACTGGGATTAGTGATACAGATACAACATATACTGGAATATTTACCTGTAAGTGTATCAATTATCCCAGTTTGCTTTACCAACATAATTCATTTGTGAATCTCTGTCAATCTCCTTTCTCAAACTGTCTGTCTCTCTGTTTTCTCGACTGTTTTACATAATTTAAGCATTGATTTCTGTGGTAAGAATTCTGGAAAATGCAGGCAGTTGTAGCTAGTTGCTGGTCATTGTATGTAGCCTGGCACACATTGACTGGTAGATTAAGTTTGCCCACAGTGTCAGTGACTATTTAAAGAAACAATGCAAATGAGGGTCGCACTCCAATAAAGAGTGATTTTTTTATTTGTGACCACACATCCACTCACAACATTTTTGGGGGGTTAGTCAGTGACTATTTACTGTGCCAGCCTACACGCACACCCTTTCTGACTGCTACACTGCTCTGCTCTAACAGCCGCACTGCTGTGTATCGGTATGTTAGGTTTGGGACCGCCGTCTACTTATAACGTACGCACATTATGCACAGAGGCCAGGCAGAAGGGAATACGCACAGCCAGTGGGGGGCCAATTGGGATACAGGCATCGCTGGAAGTGGAAGTGATTGACTGAGGCTCCCCTCTTGAATTTATTTAGACCGCCGGCACTCAAAAAAAACAGGCAGACTGGCGGCCACCTTTCTAATTTCCCACAATGAAGCACTGTAAAACATTTGCTCAAGGAGCGCCCCCAGCTGAAAACATTTGTGTAATCTGTTGTTATTTTGATCTTGTACCAGGCTTAGAAAACCCTGGTTGTCTTAAAGGATAGGTGCACTCAAACGGGAGGTAAAGTAGCTACGTCTTACCTCACCTATGCTTTAAATTCATAGAGAATCATTAACTCTGTACTGTCTCTTAAACAGGTGTGCTGTGTTTTTGTAGTTTTACTTCCTCTTTGCAGACAAATTCTCTTCAAACATATAGGTTAACGTGTGATATGGGGGTTGGGCCGCAGGAGGCACATAATGTGAAACTATCTATCAAACATTGCAAGGACATGTGTCTTAAATTACTTTTTTGGTCATAGACAAACTTGCCAATTTTTGAATGAAAATATGCATTAAAAATGTTTAAATATAGAGGCAAGATGTCTGTGTTGTAAGGCTAGATTCAGACGAATGGCTGTGCACAGTTTGTGCAGAATTTTCACTAGCGGTTCCAGTTGTTTGCCGCTAGGAAAACATTGTATGCAGCATTTTCTTACCAGCAACGCTCAGAAACCGGGGATGATAACGCTGCACAAACAATGCACAGCCATTAGTCTGAATATAGCCTAAGTACATCACCAACCTTCCCTTCCCATGGTATATGGCAAGTAAAGCAGTATATATTTCATTCAAATATTCTTTCTTCATATTTATAGGGTTTTCATCCATCTTCATGTGTTTTCCAAACTGAACACCCTATTGTAAGAGGATCGAAAATGTGAATATTTATTTTAATATCAAACCTTTCCAATGTAAAGGTTAAAGACCAACACTTGATGTTCAGGTTTCGGCCCTGACTTCCACCCATATGTGCAGATGCAGTTTCCTACCTAAACCACCAAATCCATGTCCAAAGTCCAAACTCCTAAAGTACAGTAAAATCACATTTTCTGTGTATTTAATATAGAAATGGCAGTAACTTGCGAGACAATGAAACATGTAGTAAGGTCATTTCCCATAAAAATGTAATTGTCTTTCAAGTGACACTTCACATTTTTCCCCTCAGCTTTTTCTTTCCATGAACTCTGATTAAACGTCTGCCTTTGTAATGCAATTTGCATTAAGGTGGTCATACATTTGTGAGACATTACAGTAGATTCAGGATCTGATCTGAAAAAAATGTAATTGTCTATAATGTCTACTACCTCATCTGCTCCTACCTCCCTATGTTCCAGTGGTATTGTCCAGCTGGATAATGCTTTAGATTTGATGTTACAAAAAGTGATTGGGTGGTTGTCTGGAGCGTCAAAGGAATGTTGTCAGTTAAGATGTAGTGTTTTGGCAACTTTAGATCCTGAATCTACTGTAAATTCCAACCCCTCCCGCATACAAGTACCCAGGGTGAGGACCTGAATCGCCCCTGGTACACATTCTATTCCAGTAACAACCTACCAAAGTAAGAATTTTACAGGAGTCACAATCCCTCGCTGGAAGTCCCTTCTCCTCTGTTTATGTTGCGAGCTGGTTACAGGCGCTCTCAGGAGCAGAGTGCGCTCTTAACCGCTCATGTTGTAAACACTTTGACATCACTGTTGCGGCCATGACTGACAGTCATTAGCTGGAAGAGAAGGAGGACGCAGCTAAGTTCTTGTAACTCAGTGTGGGAGCATCGGAGGTAAAGTTACAACACAAGTGGGATTTTTGGGGGGGTCATAATTAAGAATATGTAAAGTTATATGGGGGCTGGAGTTACCCTTTAAAACAATTGTTTCATTAATGCAATAAGAGGTGCAAAAGTTTGCCTGCGTTATTTATTTGCAGCAACCAATCAAATTTTAGCTTTTTACTGGGTTTCTGCAGTTACTGTAGTTAGGTAACATCTGATTGGTTTTGCACCTTTTACTACATCATCCCATAAATTCTTTATTCTATCAACTAAAGCTAGCTACAGACATGCCATTTTGCAATGAACTTTTTGTGTTACCATTTAGAAGAAAATGGATGCCTTTTAAATCAGGGTGTAAAATCACTGTGACACCTTGTAACTTACCACACTCTTTCCTGCGATGTATTTTTGGTCACAAAGTGGTTAATACATTGCAGGAATGAGTGCAGGTAAGATGCGGTCCATGACTATTTCTTTTATGCTTTGGTCAGTACCAGTTTCTTTCTCACAGTTTTTCACATGTACAGTATTCGGTCATAAAAACCTGCCAGTCATACAAGTGTCTTCAAGCCAGCGCATGCGCCTCTAAATGTTGTCTTAATTTGGATACACATGAACACAGAGTGGCTCAGTGGTTAGCACTGATGCCTTGCAGCGCTGAGGTCCTGAGTTCCATTCCACCCTTGGACACATCTGCAAAGAGTTTGTATGTTCTCCCCGTGCTTGCGTGGGTTTCCTCCGGGCACTTCGGTTTCCCCTACAATCATAAAGACGTACTGATAGGTCGTATGTGTACATAAAGTGATTCGATTGTAAACTCTTCGGGGCAGGGCCTGATGTGAATTGAGTAAATAATTGTAAAGCACTGCAGAATATGTAGCGCTATATAAGAAATAAAATACATACAACCGAAAGGCCAAGCCAGTTGAACGCGAATGGACCTTGAGCAAAATTTTGCCTCAAACGATCAGGCTGTTCATTGAAGACCACACAATGGCACAAAATATACCACTTGTCCAAATGAACTTTCCTCAAAACATTCAGGTTTGCTAAACTTTTTTTTACATTTTAGTGAGTAAAATAAAGTAAACTCTGATAAAACTAAATGATGTTTGTTTAACTAATTGCAGATGAGAGTCTTTTAATTACGTCACTACTCCAGTGTAACCTGCAGATTACCCTTAAGTATTAAGTCATTTAATCTCTTCTGTTTTGTCATGTGTTTAGCCATTCTTTAAAGGAGACAATGGCTTCCTCGTGCAGAACCATGTTAAGAGATGGATAATGAGCTGTAAGTGAGAGAGGAAATGGATGTCTGGAAGCAAAATGATGGATGTGTAAATAAAACTAACCAACTGAATGAAGATGTGCTGTTATTTACCCCTTACCTTTGTTAAGTTCTCCATGTGCCCCTCTGTCTTGGAATTCAGGTTCTTAGGCTGGGAACACACAAGCAGAAATTTCCAGCCAACTGACTAAGCGATAGGTCGGGACGAAAAGTCCTACCGTGTGTACCTAGCCTTAAGTTCTCCCTCCAGCTGTCTTCAAATAACATTTCACTTTGTTTTATCCCAAAAATATTGAAGCAACAAGGGTGAGGCCACACTATGATGGACAGCAACATGTACACACTTCTCGCGCATTACCGTCCGTTTGCTCTGCATTCCGCAAAAAAATGGTGATTGTCTGCACTCCGAAATTGGATTGCAGCACCCTTATTGATATGCACTGTGCTGTATTTGTCGCAATGACAAAAGTTAGTGTGTGAGAAATCGCGCTAGTGTGGCCTAGCCCTTTAAATGGAAATGCTATGCTCAGTAGCATAATATGGGCCCTATTTATAAAAGATCGGTATCGTTATCGTAAAATACCTGTCTGGCACGTTTATGTGCCAGACAGAATCATTTCCTCTTAATTGGAAATCTGTTTTACCCCATCTTGAGGGATGACATTAAAAATGCTGCCTATACATTTATAAGCCTTACATCTGACATTTCCACCAGCAAGCTTGATTACTTTGAGACTGATGTTAAGGCTGAGGGCACACTGCATCACCTGCAAAGTGATCCGCTAATCCTGCTTTTTTGGGGGTATTAAAGAGAAAGGTGGAAACCCTAGTTCAATTGAAAGAGTGATTCCATTATAAGGTACTCATGCAAAAACAGGTGCAGCATTATGAAGTGAACCTGATCTTAGCCCAGCTCTGTTTATTGCATTACCCAGTAGCCCACCCATTAAAAGGTGATTGTTAAGGTTCGTACACACACTCGATTTACAAGCGACGAATGACGGCGCAACACGTGATGAACACGCGACGAACGACTGTTTCGGCAGAGAATCGCCCTTGTGTATGCGTTCGGTTGGGGGTCGTTCACCGATTCGCCAGGCAGATTCTCGTCTGAAACGGCCGTTCGTCACATGTAGCGCTCTGCCATCGGGAGTTGTTCCTCTCTCGTAAAACGGTCGTGTGTATGAACCTTTAGAGGCAGAGTTGCCAGATCAATGAAAGATGTAGGGACACTAATTATGTAGCATGGGTAGAACTAACATTGTTTTATTTGCAATCACTTTGCAATCAGCGCATCCTTGCTAATTACATTTATTTAGTGTGTCCCTACTAGATCAGAAGATCTAGCAACCCAGGTTGGTGAGTAGAACATTTATACTTTTGTATATGCAATTTATAGAACATGTAAGTGTACCCTCCAGCAGTACTCATTTAGTTGCTAATCTCACAGTATAGAATCAACAGTGTGCAGAGCTGCATGTATCATTGCAAACACTCCAACATTCGGCTTTAATAGGTACACTTAGAGAAGGTAGATTATAATATAGATATGATCGTATCACATTTCTGTTCAATGCATTTCTCAACATTATACCTATTTAAAGGTAAATGTTGGATAGTAGGAAGTGGAAGATAATGAAGTAAACATGATCACAGCACAGTGTGCCATTTCATAATTCCCATTTGAATTATAAGCTTATACAAACAACATGGGGCAGAGCTGCAGAGGGGGTGGGGGGTGCCCTGTCTCTGAGTCCTTGTGACAGGCACATGGTGAGCAGTGTAAAAACAATTCTGTCTTTTTTCCGGCCAATGGACACCTATGCCAGCTGTAGGTTATAAGTGAGCATGCTCAAACCTAAAACTTGGTGGCAGAGCAGTATTGCTGGTGATGTCACAGTTCCCAGTGCTAGCAGGAAACACCACCCTTTATACTGCTGTAAGTCTGGATGGACTGAATCTAGAAGCATGATGCTGAATTCGTTTTAAAGGTAGAATTGTGCTCTTTTTAATAAAGAGTACTTGTATGGAGACCACAGCTCTCCCTTAATTGACACATGTTTTATATTTGTAATTTCAGAATTTAGGCTTTCTTATTTGTATACTATGTATATGATAATGTTTATTTAAAAAACACAAAAAGAAATACTCCATAAGTAAATGTATCAGTGAGAACTAGTTGCAGAAATAATTTAATATAATTTATATATATATTTGTAGTTATTTTCCAAAAGTTATTCATTCTTTTTGCACCAAGGAGACTTGGTTTAATTATTAACATTCTGTTGTAGACATCTTAATGGCAAGCTGCTTTTTTTTTAGATTTCATTACAGAAAAGTGGAAATTGTTCATTATTGTAAGCTGCATATTTTCCCATGCTATTAATCTGTATCAACCAATGAGATATTATCTAGCAGCAGTAACCTAGGAAAAAGCTAAAACCTGATTGGTTGCTGCAAATAAATAGTACAGGTAAATTTTTGCATTAGCCCCTAAGGCTGGTAGTATACATTGGCTGGAAATGTCTGATGGTGTGCATACGCCGGCCATGGCCGAGCTTAGACGCCATTCATCCGGATCAGGGGAACGGGCATTTGGGCCTGTTGTTAAATCACTCTGAGGAAGCTCCGGGTACCCTAGATCGGAAGGGAAACACGTTCCCTTTGAGCACCCCCCCTTTGCTTGTATCCCCTCTCACCAGACTGGTATAAGTATAAACCTTTTTTTTGCAGTTGAACTATGTCTATACCACTGCATTATACTGTGTTTGACCGGTGTGAGGGAGACTACTAGTGTTTTTAAATGTTTAAATTGTGTCCCAATTAAATAATTATAATAAAGGACAGTATTACCATATATTTACAGAGTTCTTTTCAATTGTATTATCCAGACTAGCACTTGTACTACACTATGTAGTTTATTTTTATTTCAGTGCCCTGATCACACCTCTTTTCCATTTAATGTTGTTAAATCACGGGCGTTCCAATTGCGCTGTCGGTCACGGACACTATTTTTCCCTGAAATGGTCCCGACTGTAGTGAGCTCTCGGTCGGGACAAAAACTCGGCTAATGTGTACCCAGCCCAGTGAAACAATTGAACTATTAAATGACAATTTACCTACACTGGTTTTACAGAAAGGCTACTAATAAACAATTATTCTTAGAAAAGCATCAGAAATTAGATCTGATTGGTCAGCTGAAGTTATTAAGAGTAATTGACTGCTGTGTTATGCGATTCTGTTGTGCTGTGTTGCTTATCTTGTTTATTATTTATCATTACATTGTTTTATGTTTTTTCCCACAGTCTACAAATGCCATATTTATAAAGCATTGTTACTGATAAATAACGTTCATTAATTAACAAATTGACAATCGTTATGATACATACTGAATAACATGCTTTATAAATACTGCACTAATTCTTGGTGAACACAATTTATTTAGTGCAAAAACAATACATACCTGGGGAAGGTGGCAGTAAGCACCCCGAACATGGTTGATGTTGTTTTTGCACTAAATAAATCAAACAATATATTGATCAGAAGTCTGTCCAAATTGAGTGGCATTGCCAATATGACTGACCATGTAGTCTGTGAAGACCACATGATTGGCATTGAATTCAGTAAAAATAATAATTGGCAGAGCACCAGAACAAATATAGACCCATGTGTACAGCCCTTTTTTAGCTTTGCACATTGAACCCTTATTGGCTTTCTTAAAGGGCATGTTCACCCTGTACAAAAACTTTACACATGAGTTTCAACACCCCTTACTTTTCTCCCCAGTGTTCTGGTTCAGGTATCTTACCTTGAAGTCCTCTGGTCCCTTGCTGACCTTTCCATGAGTCATTGCCAAAAGCTGCAATGACTTCAAGGTGAGATAATTTGACTCAAGGGCACTGGAGAGAAAGGAAAGTATTGCAAAAATGGGTTTAAGGGGGTGATTACCCAATATGCACATTTTTTTGAAAAGGGTGAACGAGCACTTTAAAACTTTTCACGGCTATTCCATTTAATAAACTGTACATTTGCAGTTGCCTGTTTCATTTATTTAAATCTATAAACCCACTTACAACAGATTATTTCCAGTTTCTTTGATTACACCCCTTTTTTTAAGTTCATGGATAACTGATATAATCCCAGCTGAATTAAACCAGACGAAAACAATTTCATGTTTAATTTTTTTTTATTGAAAGTACCATCATATCCAATACATGCTTTGTTGTTTGATCAGACAGATTAAAAACAAAAGCTGGTTTCGAGGTATTGTTTATTACTTATGAAGGATTTCATTTAATTGTATAAAATAACTGTTAAGTGAAATATTCTTAGAATAAAATACATTATATACTCAGGTAAAATTACTTTTGTTGACAAATGTGCTTATTGCTTTTAGTGCCCAAGATTACTTTTCATGTTTTATTTATACTAATTTTATTAGAGACCATGTAGAAAACTGAGGTTTCTATTTATATTTTAAACCCCAAACCATGCTAAAGAGCTGAATGTCTTTGACACACCCAGTATATCCACATTATGCATATGGTTGGATTTCATCTCCTACTTATCACATCTTTATGACTGCACACATTGTTTGTAGAGATAAAGAAGGACTTTGGTCTTTTTTTTCTATTCAATTGCACTTTGAAACTCAACAAGCAGTTAGTTGTAAATTACAAGTAATAAAGTCCTAACTTACCTTCATTGCCTCCATTTTTAAATCAATTTGTAGTTGAACAGAAGATATCTTAGAAGATCGTGTTTGGTGATGAGTTAATCACATCATGAAGGTATGGCCAATGAGACCAACGGCATTACCAGACAGTATTAGACGAGGGTAACTAGATCTAACCTTGTCTGGTAAGACATCAGTCAACAGGCTGTATATCTGGAAGTGGTATCCTAGAAACATTGTAAACGGCATTAAACAAAGTTATCTACATGAACAAAATATTCAATGCTGGCTAATATGTCTAGAAAGACCAATAAAAATATTGAATTTTACTTAATTAACAACATGGTATAAAGTGATGATACTAAAAATCATTTAAAGCAAAAAGATAATTTTAGATTCTATATATTGTTTTCCATAACCTATTATGCATAATTACCAATCTTTATTAAAATAAACTGTAACAAAAGTTCTATGTAAAGAACAATCAAGTTATCAATAAAGGAAAATCTTTTGGAAACTGGGAAACAAATGTGCCAGACAATCCATTGATTTTGTATGCAGGTAAGGATGTGTGCCACAGCAAGTCAAGCTTTGTGTTTGTAGGTTACAGGGCAAGCCTCTTGGTCTATCTACTTAGCTTGGATAAATAAATGTTTAACAAAAGATGGCTTTATTCCCTACACTGAGTTAATCAGCTCCTTCCCTCTTAGTAAATAAAGGAAGGACTGTGTGTTTCAGTGGGGGCAGGGAGAAGACACAGACCCCTTTAAGTACTTGTTCTATTTATTTGGGCAATTGTTTTCAAGGTGATAGTAAAAAGAAAACTTTAGAGATAGAGAATAGGACAAGTACAATTATGGAAACTATTAAATACTAAATATGTCTTTCAGTATTTAACATAATGTTGTGTATACTGCAATGAATGACCCCTGTTTGACTCTTGTTTGTTTACACAAACTTTTACAACTCTGCTTGGAAACAAACTCATTACCAGGTATTCATTGGGATGAAGAATTTCACTCCCATTGTTAGCCTCATTGGAGGATGGATGATTGGAGGAGTCCGACTCCGGTTCCGAAATCCGAATGATCTGTCTGGATTTCGAGACTTCGGAGGCTATTTTCTATAATTATCGAATGTTCGAGGATTATTAAAATAACCTCGAACGTTCGATAATTCTCAAAAATACCATCAGAAAGTAGTTTCCAATCGTATTTTCGAGGGTTATCGAACATACAAGGCTATTTTCGAAAATAGTCTCAATCATTCGATAATTATCCAAAAATTTGCTCCGTTTTTGGATTTTCAGGATTTTTCCGAGTTCTGGGAATCCGGAAACGAATCTGGTGAGTTTCGGCCATCTCTAATGCAGAGTGAGTCATTAGCCACGATGTCACTATCACTAGAAGACTGACTTCTACATTGCGGAATAAAGATGATAGCTTTCTTGCAGCAGGGAATGATACGTTTTCTGGGCTTCAGATGCCATGGAGAGGTGATCCTAATGTCAGCAATTGAGAAGGTGCCGAAATAAATGTGTAATTATATTCTGGGGTGGATATGCACTTTAATGGTTCAAGATGCAGAAAACTTGTGCACTATTCACCTGTATAATTGTGGGAAAGTAGAATGAATAGTTAACGTCTAATGTAGTTGGCTATTATCTTTGTTAAGGGCATCCTGCAGCCAATGTTGGGGCATTAAAAAAGACCCAATTCAATGTAACTTAGATATTGGCAAGTTCTCTATTAGAAAATATGTTCTTTTATTATGGTTATGAAATTTGCATTAAAACATTAGTTCTTCTTAGTCTTCAAACTATTGGGACATCTTGTTCTGAAATCATATTGTAGTAGTCAGCAGAGCCCTTGTACAGAAGTTGGCTCAGATATAAATAAGTGATGGTTGTTCTGACCTTCCTAATGTTCCAGGATATCCCTTTCTTTTCAGCATGGCATAGTTTGGTTTGTACGTGTATGCGTGTTTGTGTAGTTTTGCTTTGCAAATAGCAGTGGCAGAACAATGCTGCTGTGTTGATTGATGATGACATTATTTACTTAATGCAACATTTTAGTTAAAGTTTTGAAACTAATTTTAACTAAAAATATTTACTATTAGTAGCAAAATGCTACTGTGATCAGAAATCAGATCTAATGTGATCTGAAGGCACCGTCGATCTCTGATGAATGAGCTTCCCATGAACTGACCAAGTACATATAAATGGACGATTATTGCCCGCAGTGGCCGTTCGTCGTCAGTTTGTTCATTACGGATCACGGGTAAAATTGCCTGTGTGTATGAACCTCAATTCTAAATGTGCCCATACTTTAGAACTTACATGACGACATTTAATCAATTCTTCAGGAACCACCAGGCGGAACTTCGCAGTCATATGTTGGTCGCAAATAATAATAGGAAATGTTGATTGAATGTTGTGGGATTGGTCGGCAGGTAAGTTCTAATGTATGGGCACCTTAAAGGGTAACTGTGGTCTCAAATTCTTCCAAACTAGTAATAATTATATAAAAAGCCTTCCATCATACCTTCAAAATAAAACATAAATTACATCTCTAGATAACATTTGTGAGAAGTTATTGCTGGAAAGGTTCAGCAATGTAACTTCCTGGTTGAACTCTTCCTGTTTTTAGCCATGTGACCAGTTTGTAGTCATGTGACCAGCCTCTGTCTGCATCATAGGCTCCCCTTCTCAACTGTAAATTTTTTCCTCTTCCTGGTTTACCCAGAGTTAAGTCTTTACTGAGCATGCTTCTCCCCTGGGGGAAAAGGGCTGGCAAAGGTCAGGTAATGTCACTCAACCTACTGGAAGGAGGAAGTTTGAACATTCAATGTAATTTCTCACAGGCTCCAGCCAGAGATGTGATTGTTGGCTCAGTGTAAAGGATATACTGCAGGCTTTCATTTAACCCAAACTTGTTTTGAGACCACAGTTGCCCTTTAAGTTATTTTTCTTATTTCTTTGAAATCCAACTTTTTACAACAGTACACAAATATTAATTTCCTTGTTTTATGAGCTGACTTTCCCAAAGCATTGCTAAAATGCAGGTGATAGCACCAGAATGCATTGCAACCTATAAAGGGACAATGGTCCTGGATTCTGATGGTGTTATATGTTTTTTAAGGTAAGTAAAAAAAAGTAATTGATCAATTAGTCATAAGGTAGTATGACCACATGTAGCATTAAAATGATTTTATCTATCCTTTTTAAGTAAGACGCATTTTGCAAAAGGTCTATCTGTGCCTATTATTCTTAACATATCCCACAATGTTTTGCATTACTTACATCAAAAGATCTTCTGAACCACGCAGTTTATCGGCTCACTCTTTAAACATCGTTACCAGACAGTGTTAGAAAAGATAAAAGAAATCCAGCACTGTCTAGTAAGATGTCCATAGAGGACCATCATTGAGACCATGGAGAACTTCAGCCTATTGATCCACACAAATAGTATTCACAAAATTATGGATGAACACGCATCTTTTAGCTAAATAGACCTTTCTAGTGTATTGTCTCTTATTCCACTCAAGGAAGTAAGAAGTGCTTTTCATACTATTGGCCCACATTAGATAATTGTCAAGCGAAGAGTCGGCCGAATGATTTCTTTCATCAATAAACTTGCATTTACAGACTCTCACTGACATCGCTTAGTGCTGATTTCAGGGAATAATGCCTTTGGGGGGGGGGGGGTCTTCTTTTGGCTACCCTCTGCATTAAATATTATCAGGCTGCTTAGCCATTGTCGAGCAGCCTGTCTGTACAGGAATTGATAAATAAATGTCTTATTTGGCAAATCAATCAAAGGATTGATCATTGGTTCAAAAAAGAATTTAAAAAAAAATTGAACTACAGCAACAGTAAAAAGATATGATTCTTTAATAGAAGGTGGTCAAAGATTCTGCTTCTGCGTGACATATATATGTAACATTTAGAAATGTATGTAAGTGTTTCCAACATATTTTGAAAAACATGTAAATAGTAAATGACACAGTATGGAAAATGCCATTTGTAACATCTACAAATTGAGAGTGTAAACGTTCACAAACATGTCTTGGCATTAGGCAGCAATAAAAAATGTATGTTGAGCTAAATTGCAATAAAAAATGGCATAATTTTATAATGGGGTTTGGATCTTTTGTACAATTAATGGTTTGTGACTACAACATTTTGCAGTCTTGAAATTATTGCGAAATTACCAGTATTTTATACTGTGGCAGTTTTGGCTATCTCGAATATTAGGACTAGGTCTGTGATAAAAATAAACATTTATTGCCCCTTAACATTTTTTATTATTGTATCATATTTGTGCAGTTAAAGGACAACTCCACCCTCATAAGAACTTTCATTACTATATGCCTGCTATGCTTCTGGATGCCTCATGGAAACTGAGCAATTTAGAAAACTGTACTGAGTCTGTACTGAGCCTGGGCATGCTCAGAAGAGGCATACAGGTGATTAATATTCAGTCATTGGCTGTGATGTCAACTGTCAAATCCCTAACTGACAGTAGCTAACTGGAAGAACCAGGAAGCAGAAACAGGGGAAACAGGACATTGTGCAGATTTCAGGTTAGACTTATATATTTCAGATTTCAAACTATTACCGTTTAAGGTTTTGGGGGGCGAGTTACCTGTATGTAAGTTTTAATTTTGGGGCTGGACTTGCCCTTTAAATTTGCATACTGGCAAGATAATATGCAGTTTACAATTCAAAAGTTTACAATTCAGTGTAGAAATAATATTCATTTTATAGTATTATATTATATATATATTATTATAATATAATATAATGATGGTCAGCCTGTGATCCACTACAAATGTAGTTATTCATTCAAAGAGCAAATCAAAACCATTAATGTTTTATTTCAGCTATAGCTAAAGAAATGTGCTAAGAAATGTTGCTTTTTAAAATGTATATTTCTTAGGATATATGGTGACAGTACTGTTCCCATTATTAACTGTAAGTGCAGTAGGCTGTTACAAATCTGCTTTTGCTGCAGCTGTCAGCTCTCTAGCTCCTCCCCCTACTTCTGGACTCTCCCACCCATTGCTAACACTGTCACACATGTGAGTGGAGAGAAAGAGGCGGACAGACTTGGAGACAAGCAGAAGAGCAATCAAACGTAACACAAGAAGCTATTTGGCAGGTTACTGCTCAACTTACAGGTAACAATGCATTGCTGGACTGCTATCTCCTCTTGGCACTATAAATGCCCCATTTTTAACTTCCATTTTGATTTTTCTTCCCAGTGAAATGCCAAAGAATGCAATCTACAGAGGCATATATGGAATTCTCCTCCCATTTTATTATACCATTAATATTAACTATATTAGGGACATAAATTGTGGTAATTATCTACTAACCTCTGGCTTCTTACTCTGGCACGACACCTTGCCCCACGTTGTGTGTGGGACGCCATAATCATCATTACCAGGCAGTATTAGAAACACAGACATCATCCAATGCTGCCCAGTAAGATGGCAATAGCGCCACAGAATCCAAAGGGGTATCTGCAAGCAGTGGCAAAAGATCAGAAACAAGACAGGGTGAAAATGAATTTGGAGGCTTAAAAACAGATAAAAATGGATTCAGTCACAGCAAATGGTGCAGTTTGTTTCCAGATGGAAAACCAAACTCCTTCTCCCAGTCAAGGACAATTAATATAAAGTAATTTCTATAAAGTCATTTTAATGAACATAATATTTTATTAGAGCATTTGAGAGAAAAGTAACAGAGAGGGAAAGAAGTAGGAGATACGAGATAAGTTTAAGAAAACATAATTTGGACTTAAACGTAAATGTGATTATCAAGAGAAAAAGATTTGACCAATACAGTATATCAGGATTGTAGACATAGAACCTGTACCTTTGGTTTAGTCATGTCAAGTGTTGTGTAATTTCAAATCAGCCTCTGACACTATAAATCAGTTGGCTTTCCTAAACTACATTAAAGCACAGGGTAGAATTGTTCACGGAAAAGATGATATGCTGTAAAGCAACATTTATAGCTGCAATGTAATTTCTAGAATAATAGAAAATCCAATAAAGTAAAGCACTGCCAGTTTCATTTACTGCAACTAAACTGTAATTTTCTCAAGACATTCCTTTCAGCCTTTCTTTATCCTTTCACAGTGACCTCAATGTTTCAAGAACATTGTATTTCAATGAAGGTCACCAGCAAAGAGGCCTATGCCAAAACTACCACCATTTTGTCTATTGGCAACTTAAGAAAAATAAGCAAAATGGCCTCCAAATTTGTTGCAGTCAAGAAAAGAAAATATGACATTTGCAACAGGTTTAAACACCCACAATGCATATTGGAAAAATGCACTGTAAAATGAATGGGTTAAGTACAAAAATCCTAGCAAACTAAAACAAATGGAGTCTAAATGAAATAAAACATTGACATAAAGAAAAGATTGTAATTTTTGTAAAAAGATTGTAAAGATTGTAAAAAAAAAAAAGAAAAAAAGAAGGGGTGAATAGGTTGGACTTGATGGACGTATGTCTTTATTCATCCTCAATTACTATGTTACTATGTATGTAATTGTATTATTACAATTGATTTTTTAGGTGGATAAGCAATGTATTTTCTAAAACAGACTATACCTGTATCCAAACTTTTATTTATTTAGTTCAGGGATTCTATGAATTTTAAAAAGCTCTTAAATAACATTTACAAAGACTAATGGATTGAAACTGCCTGATATTATTATGTATGTCGCCATTATTACTTCCTTTGTGTTAAATATAAAAAAAAACAAAGCTGGGAGGGAGAATATACTGTAGATGTCCCATATCCTCCTACATATTAGTAGAATCAGTATAATCTTGAATCAAATTTTAGATCCACAAGCTATGTAGTGATCATATCACTCTGTGAATCAGTGACGTAACTAGGAGTCATATTCAAATGTTTGTACTGACTTGTAAGGTAAAATTGTTTTCTTGCTTTACAGGCCACCATAACATAACACCATACTATAATGACTATATAATATAAAAAATATTTGGAAAACAAATTCCTAGAGCGCCATCATTTTAAATGTCTTCTAAGCCCCACCCACAAACAGCAACCACCTTCTAGCACTAATGGTGGTATTTTTAGTAGGGCAATTACCTACATTTACCTTAAACAAGGATTTCAGGCATTATAGTAAACATTATTAGAGCAATATATTTATATATATATATATATATATATATATATATATATATATTAGGTAAAAATTAGGAGGAAAATATAGTTTTTTTCCTGCCACCACTTATTAGTGGAGCACACATTGTTTAGGTAATACTGTACATCCCTTGGCACTATTTTAGTTATTACTTGTATTTAAAAATCCCATTCTTGCTTCAGTAAATTTTTTGTATATTTGATTTTATTTAAAAACCTAGGAAACAACAAAATATTGTGTTTCTAATGAATTGCCCCAAGGGATTTAAAATGGATGAAGAAAAAATGTGAGATTTGGGGATAAAACACAAAGGACTAAATGGCTTTATATGGATATGAGTAAACTGGTATAACCAATTAAATGCTCCAATGAATTAACCGTACACTGGGATGTCAAACTCGTGTAAATTCCACATTGTGATGTTCAGTTCCCAGAATTCAGTTGCAGGTTTATGACAGACAACACATTCAAGTTTTCAAACTGGACTATTGTAGACAGAAGAGAAACCTGATGCAACTGCAAGTTTTGTCTAGTGATCCCCCTCTAGGCACTGATAAGGAGGTAGAAATGAATGGTTTTATTATTTAGTCTACATCTTGCTGGTACTTTTAATAATTAATTCCTTGTCAATATATTCCTGGAAACATCACGACATAGCACACCTGTCACTTGGGCAGTTATCAGATTGAGTGCGTCGCAATGAAAATAACAAGTGAAGACTATGGACATTATTTGACTGATTTTTCACTTTACTTCCTTGCAGTCTCATTCTCGCCCTCCTTCATTGCTCACACACTAGCCAACTGCATTAAACAATGCAATCCCAAATGTGATTTTCTATTACTAGTTAATGGATAAAGAATAAATACAAGTACAGCAAAATTCAAAATAGTGAACATGCTAAGTAGAATTCTCTGATATATAAGAACTATAATGGCTTCCAGCAAGGACTCTGGCTGTAGAGTTAAAGGGTCCCTATATGGTCATTGCTGGCTATATATGTCCTGTCCATGGATAGAAAAGGAACAGAGCTTTGCTTGTAGGTAATCTTTAACAGCTTACAGTTTATAACCAAGCAGTCCTGTTTTCTTATTAACCATCCCCATTCATTTCCCCCTTTGGACATACAACTGGTATAACGTTCAGATTAATACATGGCTGAAAGAGGACAGGGGAGTTGTAACAATGAAGTTTAACATGAGCCTGGAATACAGGCTGGACATCTATATGGTAAATAACATAGAACATTCAGCCGAGATTAAATTTTTGCTTCTTGCATATCCTAAAACCAACCCTGATTTTATTCATGTACAGCAGTTTGAAATAATCAGTGCACTTTTCATTTTAACGAACTGGAGGCAAGATAAGCGAATCGTACAGTAAAACAATGAGGGCCTATTCCTTAAGCACCAAATATGGCAGAGTCTTTATAGTGTGGATTTCTGTACATTCTGTATTTCATTTCTGCGTCACTGCACAAAGAAGGAGGCAGAGCTCACAAACTAAGGGGCCCTTAACCAACCTGGTAACAGCTTTCTAAACAAAATAATGTAATAACCATATTGTTAATAAATAGCCCAATCCTTGCTCCATCCACATTTTTCTACATTAAGATATACAGATTACTCAAACAAAATGTAAAAAAGAAATCAGGCGTAAGTGCAGTCAACCCAAAGCCACGTTAATTGAATTGACATTACTTGGTTATTTTAGGCCCTGCTTTCATATTTGTCTAGCAGTAAGCATGTCAAGGCAATAGCAGAATAATGGCTTCCATGCAAGGATGAGAATAAAGGATACATTAAAGAGAGGGAAGAAAAAGAAGGCAGGTACTTAGAATGGAATGTGGATGATCAAGGAGCCTTACTGCTGGAGAACATAGAAAAAGACAAGGCATTAGAAATTGATAGAAAACATAAGGGTTTAAGGCTAACTTTTTCAGGTGTTTTAAGCAGGTCCTTATTCACACAGCCGATTCTAAAAATATCTAAACCCACCTCATGGTCGCCCTGGTTACTGTTCTCAGTTAGTTAATCATCACCACTGTAACCAGTGGTCAGGCCTTGGGGAGAGCTGTGCAGAATGGACACAGTTGGTGTAAAGCAAAAAACTAAAGTAAACTTAGCTCCACCTCTGTAGCCAGCAATTATCTTCTTTACCTGCATTACCTTAACTTTCCACGCCCGCTTCTCCTCTCCCGCCCTGCCTCCCCCCCTCTTCCCCTACTTTTCCTATGTTATTTCCAGGCTGAATATTCTGGCCCTTTGAATAGTATCAGGTATCAAATACAGGCCCCTTTCCTAGCGTACACCAAATAGAATTGTGATTGAAGCAGGAAAAAAGTAAAACCAGTAGGTTAACCACGAGTGTCAAAATCTTAATCAATATCTAGAATAGCTAAAGACACCATGTGGTGGTGTAGAAACATTTAGTTTACACAAACTACAGAAAACCACAGAAGTCTTTGTGTATTTGAAATCATGTTCACAAATGATCTTTAATATTTCCTTAACATAGTCTGTCACAGGAGAAAGCTTCAAGCTAACCTTCAATCTCTGTTATTGATGATTGCTCACTAAATACTATGAGCTATTTACTTATTTTGATTAAATAAAAAAACATTAATTTATTTCTATAATTTAAATCTGTGTGTATACTCTCTGAATATCACCACTAGTAGGATTCAATTGTCATTTAAACAGAATGTTAAAACTCAGAAATGCACCTTGACCAAATTACCCACTTCTTATGTCTTGTGTCTAGAATTTCCAGGCTCCAGCCCTCCAGCTGTTGTTAACTGCACCTTCATTCATTCACAACTTGTAAAGGCTGTCAGTAGATGCTGGCAGTTATAGTTGGCTGGAGGGCCACAAAGTATACATATATATATATATATATATTCTAAATATGGAATGTGTAATAATACTTTAAAATTAATTTCCCTGTAGAATTTTTATAAAGCATCAATCATCTTAAACATGTCCCCTTTGTTTTTAATGCATGTTTATGCAAGTTAAGTGGAGAACCACACAAAAAACCTAAATGTTTATTCCTCTGAATAATCTTCTGTAGATAGATGGATGGATAGATAAATGGATAGATAGGTAGATAGATAGATAGATAGATAGATGGGAAAAACACATTTAACACTAGTTTCTATCACAGCTAGCACAAAAACAGGAAACGAGAAGCCATTTTGCTGCGGAGACCAAACCTTCTGCTCACATTAAATCTTAATGCACTCATTTTATATCATAGGCAAATGTTGCATGTCACTGAAGAAAATAAATGGGCAACTAGGCCCAAGTCAAATATATACTTTAGACCATTCTGTTCAGCAGAAACAACACCACAAGAGATAAGAAACTATTTCCAGTATACATCTCCTTGAAAGTTAAATATTAAATCTCAATAAATGTTCACCCTGAAAGGAAAGGTAATCTTCCTAAGAAGCATTGCTACTTATAAGGAAATAGCAACAGTAAAAATTCAATTGGAAGTTTTTTTCATGTCACCAGTTAACAACACCATAAAAGTTATTTCGAAGCTTATAATATTCACCTCATATTATTCACATAAAAAAATGCAAATTCCCTTAAAGTAGCAGCTATCAAAATGGAAGCACAAAATCATTACACTTGAGTTCTAAATCACATTTACTTTATAACAAAACATTACTACTCCCTGAAATTAATGTTTAATTATGCCTGTCTCTTTTTTTCTTACAAAACTTGAATTTAATACAAGCAAAGGTCAATACTGGCAGCAATAACCAGACTTAGCCAAAGACAACTGGTAGGGTAACATGGCCAGGTACGAATTTGGATGACATTGAATTGAAATATAAAGGCACATACATTTACTTTTTCTAAGCAAATTTCCTAAGAATAGCTAAGAACATTTTTTAAATTAATGAAGTATAATCATCACTGTCATGTTTTTCCATTTCCAATAAACATTTAAAGATATTAGTTGTAATCTCTTTATTCTCCTCCTCATCTTTCATTTCAATACGTGTAATTTTTTTTTAACCAGATTTTTCTTTCACTTCCCCCATTTAGAACTCTCATGTAACTGCTCCTCAGCCTTTGTGCCCCATCCTGAATACCTTGCGGCTGCGTGTGATTACCTGCCCTAACTGGTTGGGCTGGTTGAAGGCAAAGAGTTTGAATTCATACACTTACTCTCAGCCCATGCATTAAAGTCTAGAGGGAAATATGATACCGGTTTACACCAGTATTTTTTTTTCCTTTTCAACTTCTTTAACGGCAGATTAAGGAAAATATCAGTGGGAAGAATTTTCTTTTTAACTTTTATACACATATTATATGTATAGGAGGAGAGAAATAAAGCTCTAGGGGCTGTGTCCCCAAAAAGAGATCAACTGTCGCTAATAAGTAAATCATTTAAACTGTCATTTAAAAAGCCTCCCCAAGACAAAAATTAATTCTCTGCCTCTGTTACATGTGCCATATTGTGCATTGTTCAATCAATGACATTGGAGTGGATGACAATACCTTGAAACCAGAAAACAACAAGCATTAGTATTACTTCACCCGTGGATAAAGGCCTAGAAGTTTTCATGAAGAAACCATCAGCACCAAAGGATGTGAGAGAAATAAAGAAAAATAATCAACGACATTGTTGTAGTAGGAGTTTGTCTTCTGTTGTCTTCAGTCTTCTGTGTGTTTGACCAGATTCTCAGGTAGTAAAAAATAATTTTAAAAAAAAATAAGGAAAATGACTTAAAACAGATCTTTACATAGCAAAAAATGCTTAAACTCATAAGAAAAGATAAAACAAAAAGAAAACTGGGCCGAAAAAAAAAGCGAAGTCATCTACTTGTGAAAGAAGTTCTTGTTCGTCATCTTGGGAGCCCTGGAGCGATGCTGCTTGTTTAAGCAGGAAACAAGAAGAGACTGAGGAGGGCTAAGGGCTTGGCTTACATGTAGGTCTTCACCCCTCCCTGCACAGGTGCATTCTTTCTAATAGGCCAATCTCTTTCCTTTTTACATCAACAGGTGTGTCCTTCTGAAATGGGATAGGCTAGCAGAAAGCAGACTAGCGTGATGCAGAAGTGATTTCATGAGAATTTCCTCCCACTCCACTCCCCATTAGTGGCGGTCCAACCCCTTCATTTCTACCTTTTGCTATGTAAAGAAAAAAAAAAAAGAAAGGAGTGGGTGACAAAACTGCAAAATCAGGATGAATGAGATTTCCAACTGTTCCAATGCTAAAAGATTGCCCTTGAAATGCACTATGTAATAACCGAGAATGCAGATAAACAGGTGTATTGGACAGGTGTTTTACATTGAATAGAAAAGTGGGATAGGTCAAAGAAAATTTGTGCCCATCATGCCGTTATTAATAGTGATAAGACACCAAAACATATCTATTATTTAATTTGGTTGAATGCAACAGAAACCGTAAAATAAAGCAGACAATGACAAGTGGAACCAATAATGCAACAATCTAAAATTAAATGGGTTAAATAATATGGACCTCCTTAAAACATTAGGTCACGTTAGTTATTTCAATCAAGCCAATTGCTTTTCTTTTTGGGTGTCATACATTAAAGATAACATTATGAATAGAAAATCATTTTTAAAGATCAAACTGAATTAATTAATTGAGTCAGCTGTCATTTCCTAAAACCATGATTTAGTTACACATGAAAATGTACTGTGTACCTTCCTACAGAACAAAATGGTAGACAATAAACAGATAATATTTTAAGCACAGCGTTAAGGGTGGGGATACTCTGTCAAGTGAACCCCATGATAAGATGCAAGACAGGATAACAGTGTGGGATTTTTTAACTTGCTTTAACTGTAAAGATAGATTTCAATCATTTGCATTGGGATTACATAAATGGAATGTTAAATGCACAGCCTAATCCTAGCAGAGTCTAAAATCCTTTTAGTACCAATATATACATTTAAAATGATCTAAGCTTAGAATTACAATCACGGTATATTACAAGAATGTCTGTGTCCTGAATTAAAAATTTTAGTTAATGTAGGGCTTAGGAATATTCCATTTATATAGGGAAAAAATTATATTTTTACATGTCTCGTAGATGCTTTATCAATCACCTGATAAAACATTGACAGGGAGATGCAATATCCCGCTAAAATCACGCTAACCTATGTACTAACATGTTAGCAAAGGTTTTACACCGCCTGCACCATGTCGAAATTTTTCTCTTTGCGCAGCGCAAAGCGATTTTTGCGCCGGTTTTTGCACTCGTATTTTGCGCAACAATTAATGCCTCTTCAATGGTGTCTTTAAAATATGAGCAAAAGGTCATAACTTACCGCTAGCAATGTATTAACGGTCGCAAAGTGGTTAATACATTGCGGAAACGAGTGCACATAGATTGTGATAGCAAAATATATTGCGTCTCCCCCTGAGTTTGTCTACTTTTTCTCTACATACATACAGAATGAAAATATATGCAAGTAGATTGCAGGTGCTAGATCTTATTCTGAATAATAAAAAATGGGTCTGCTTCGTTGGTTTTCTTTCACATGGGACTCCTGACAATCATAAGCATTCGGTGAATGATGATTGAGGGAGTTTAGCAATAAACTAACCAAGTACTTGTGGACATTCCCATTCATTTTATTTACAACTGAATAGTAAATAGTATTCAGCATATTTCAATTAGATAACAATTACTCGTTTTAATTAGAACAGTTCCAAATTATAAAGACAGATCTTAGAAAATAGACTAAGGGGGCAATGCTATAATGTCTGCCTACCGGCCAAATCAGTGATAAACCCATGCTACACAATGTATTATCAGGTTAGGGTGGGTTTGACACTCGCAATTTGCAATGCTTGCGCTATTCCATATTTTTGCACTACCATGTAAAGCAAAACATAACACCTATTGAATGGGGGCGCAAACTAGAGGTTCAAACCTGACAGTGATCCTGCACTGTGCCCCTGTAAGGGGCAGGTAAGTAGGTAAGGCAGGTATGAAGCTCTGTAAAGAGGTGAGTGGTTGTAGGCAGATCCAGAAACGAGGAGACTCCTAAGATATCTCAATTCAGCAATCTTTATTCACACATGACATGTTTCGGACCAGGGGTCCTTCCTCAAATGTGTAAGAAGCTCTGGTTTGGATCACCCTGTAGGTCAGTAAAAGGTTTTTAGCCATCCTTTGCTTTATGTATAAATTTCACGCTTGATCCTATGTGTGGTACTTTATTTGCACACTGTTGGCAGAACCTGATAGTGCCTTGTTATTGGCTTAGAGTTGGGTGCCAAATCTTTCCTTCAAATAACTAACAATTAGACATTTCCTAAATATAGCAAAGAAATGAAAAATGAGTAAAAAATATGAACATATTTCTACATTTCTGCAGGTGCAAGTAACACATTTAACATGAGAACACGACCAGACCATTAACCTACTGTATAAATAAACTCTCATAAATAATACAGAGCACAAGCAGAAAATTGTGATTCTGATTGTGAAACTTGGCAAAAGAACATGGCAATAGGAACTTAAAGGAACAACATATTTTAAAAACATTTTTAAAAATCATTCTTTTCATTTATTTTTTATGTTTGCACTTGTTTAAGGCTACAGAATGATAACCAACTTGGGCAAGTGGAAGATGAGACCATAGAATGCTGCAGGTAGCAGCTATTGTTTATATAAATGATACTGCATGATGGGATGCCTTTCCACTGCACCTCTCCAAGATCTGCTTCTGTGAATGTTGGTCCTCACCAGAACCTGACCATAAACATCACACTAAATGGCGGTGGTTTAATTTTAAGAAAATCATAGCTGATCCAAAAATGTGCATGATATGTAAAAATACAATGATCCAACATTCCAATGATCCAATGTTTTTCAAATTAAATCTGACCCATTATGTTATTTGGGTGTCTAATTTAGTGAGCTGATGAATGTCAGGTCATAATAGTCAAAATGTTGTAGTTCACTACAATACAAGAACCCCGCACTGGACGGGCCTTTTATAAACAGTAAATATGAATATCCATGTGATGTGCTGATGGATATTGCACTGGTGGAAAAATATGCACGTATTGAAAGTATTGCTATATATGCAAAGTACTAGAAATGATTAGGTCCCTATTTTGACTATATTGAGTTTAAATTAATCTAGACATCCTGTACTATGGGTAAAATATGCAGGGAGATATAATTCCAGCCCTAATGAGTAAAATGTAATATCGGGTAAGCTTGGGTTTAACTTTTTGGAGGGCCTGTGATGTTTTGTATTAATGGTCCAGGAACCCAATGTAATTTCCATAGCGTTGGTCTTTGCACTACTTTGTAGTAATGATTTTCAATGGAGATGTTACATCTGAGGTCCTTACCTTTCGGGTTCCAGTGATGCAGTAAACCTCACTAAGTAAATACTGCATCACGGGAGCCTGAAAGGGAAGAGGAGCAGCACGTAAATTATCTCCCTGTTAGTGCCTTATGCTGGCCATACACTTATAAAACATTAGATAGATTAAATATATAATTATCAACTCTATCTAATGTCTAAAGACATACTTAAACCATAGCGGTTTTTACCTTCCGATATTCCCACAATGTTCCAAGTCTCGAATGCAACGCAATCACAGCTCTTTTGCAAAAATTATGGGCCCAGGCAATTTTTATGAAATCACGGGACCACAAGAAGGTGAGTTGAAATCTAGTTTTGACACAAACGGTCATATTGATAAAGGTTTGTTAAATTTTCGCCGACGGTATTCACGGATGTTTTCACAAAATTTGGACTTAACGCAATTTATAAAGTGTTGATAACGGCAAAAACTGTTAAATATCATTTATGAGAGGAATATCTAATTTCTATCAGTTGGTGTTGAGATTCTTTTTCTCAATCAAAAGGAAAGCAAGTTCAGTGTAGTAGGAATTTCCTTTACATAGAATCCCTATCTTAAATTGGACCATGTTGTATGTGTGCCAGATGTTCTACATGTTAAAATAACTTCTGTGGATGCAAATTCTCTGTTGCCTTTATGGTTTTGTTACTAGGCTTTACTTTGTATTTGCTGTAATAGCCCCCCGATCAGTTACTAAGGTAACTATGCACATAGTGAATAGGAGGAAAGCATACACTAGGAAATTATATAGCAGTTTTTTTAACCTGTGCCTTAATTATGGGTCTAGTAAAACAAAGGTGTGTCCCTACGAGCCAGTCACCTG
This sequence comes from Hymenochirus boettgeri, assembly GCA_019447015.1. Taxonomy (NCBI): domain Eukaryota; kingdom Metazoa; phylum Chordata; class Amphibia; order Anura; family Pipidae; genus Hymenochirus; species Hymenochirus boettgeri. Next base: position 161,111,635 of record CM033475.1, read on the forward strand.
TTATCTTAAACCATTCTGTCTGTTAAGGGATTTGATCAGCTGCTTAACCCCTTCCCCCTCTGCTCCCTGGAGTCATATCAGGGTGGGTCAGGTCAGTAGCTTTAGTTCCAGTCATAGATGTCAATACCTTCTTACTGCAGGGTAAACCTGTATTTAGTTTCAACCACCCGACTGGCCTTTATTACACAAGACAGTTCAAATATTAAAAAAATCTCTTTATTCAGCCCAGACCCGTCACACATTCAACCCTGAAAAATACAAAGACACAGACAGGCTAGGATAAGAAGGTGAGCTTTGGGCAGTGTACACAAAGACTGAAAGGTGAAGCAAGTGATGCTGCTTGGGGGGGGGGGGGGGGGGTTTGATGAGGATAAATCATGGGGAAAAGATGAATTGTTACTTATGTAAAAAAGCTAAAATGGCCCAAAATTAAAATACATATAAACTACACTTTGCAATAGTTATGAAACTTTTCTATGACAAATGACTGTTTATAAGTATTAGGGAGTTATGTCATTTAAACCAATATTTTTTTTCTTCTTTTATTATAATTATGAAGGCAACATGGGTGTATCAGGCAAGTGGTCAGGCAAATAATTAGAAATAATTTCATTCCACCAAAGGTCCCAGGGAACTTATTGAAATTCCAAAAATCTGATTCAAACCCAATTGAACCCAAACCTGCCTCCACACACTGCGAAGGAGCGAGGACGCGTTGGAGACTGTCAGCGAAGTCCTGTGAGATTTACTGAAGAACAGGAAGTAAAAGATAGTGCATTTACCGCCTGTTCTTCAGTAAATCAGATAGAAACCAACTTACTTTTTTGGTGGACATACCCTTTAAGAAAAAGACATAATTAGAAGTATTCCAGAACGGATGGACAATCTTTTGTGTTATTATGTGTGTGTGTATGGTTTGCTATGTGTGGATATAGTGGATATAGAATCTTTATAGAGGTATATTTTAAACTGTTACACCAGCTTCCAGAGGAACCAAATAGGATAATCCTGCAGGTCTGAGAGTAGACCCAAACAATCCTGCTACACTGTGTGGTTGAAACTAAACATGCTAGGTTAATACTTATTAGTATTCACCACAGTAAGTGGTGATTATACCTCATATATTATAAAAAATCTGCAGGTACAAGGACAGGAGGATTTAAATCAATACTTTCAGTAGCAGCCTCCATAGCTTAATACAGAGAACAAACATACAAAGAAAACAGGGAGAATTAATGGTATTACCAGCACCGCTACCACCAATTTCTACCAGATCCCTGCTTTATGGAAGGATTATGGGTAGCATGGCACACAGTGTGTTACTCTGGTGGTCTGGCACAAAGCAGATAGTGCACATAAACAGGTTCCCCACATAACATATGCAGTAATTAGGAGTGTCCTCCATGGTACACCACTTTGAATATTGACCAGGCCTGTATATTGTGTGTCCTTGTAAGTTGGTTGCCTCAGAGTTTGTATCCAATTAGGTAAATTGTCTGTCCAATAATATGTCCTCCCAACAGGTGGTAACAGGATCTTATACACAGGATCTTGTGTTGCAGTGAATATCTCTCCAAAGCACACACCACAATCTACTTTCACTTTCTCTCCTCCTAGCCATAGAGAGTAGGGATGTCTTGTCATTTATTGCTCACTCACTAATACCACCCGCAGGCTGGAGGTGGTATATAAGGAGCATTGGTGTATATGTCCATTACAATACATATCACATCCTGTGTAGCAGACAGAAACTTTTTTTTGGATTACACTTCCTTTCACATGGAGCGGACACAGGGGTGTGGTTTAACCTCCCATTTTGACCATACCATGTTGAAATAGGGATCTCAGCTCTGTAAGTAAGTTTATGTATTTTATATAGTAGCTAATATAAGTCAGTGCTATTCTTTATATACATTTACTGATGTGTTCCCCCCCCACATTGGTAGCTCCTAAAAACTCAATGCAATCTCCTATGAAGATATAAATGTATTTATATAATATAAGGGATGTATCTATATATTTTATTTCTTATATAGCGCTACATATTCTGCAGAGCTTTACAATTACATGTATACATTCATATCAGGCCCAGCCACAAAGAGCTTACAATCTAATCATCTTATGTACACATACAACCTATCAGTATATCTTTATGATTGTGGGGGAAACCGGAGTGCCCGGAGGAAACCCACGCAAGCACCTTGCATATATACTCCATATATACTCCTTACAGTATATATATATATATATATATATATATATATATATAGTTTAAAGCCTAAATGCGTTTGCGGGGGCCAATCTGCACGTGTGTATGGACATTTTGGGCAATTATTGTGGTGTGTATGGGCACTTTGTTGGCCTAAAGGGACGTTCGGTTGGGGTTCCTTGATGATACACCTGGCATATTGGGCTTTGAGCCCTGACTGAACAGTCATTTTGGCCGATAAATTGCCCATACATGGCACGATTATTGGCCAAAACAGGTGTGCATACACATAGTTTATCATGGGCCGGCCCCCGTGATCGCACCTACGATGCACCCTAAGATGCCATAGTAGGAAGGAAATGAGTTAAAGGCAAACTATAGCGCATATATAGTTTTAAAAAAAAACAGTTAAAATAAAAAGTACTTGGGGCAGTAAGGGAGATTGGTAATTCCTACCTCCTAATATTGGTTCTGTAAGGAGCGTGACCTAAAAGTAAACTGTTTTTAACAGGCTTTCTCAGTGCTTCAAGGTCCAGGATACTAACCTAGCAGAAGAAAACTATACATGCTGGTGCTCCTCAATTAACAATATTAGGAGGAAGGATTAATCTGTCTTACCTCCTTCCCACTGATATGTTTTATTTTAAAAAGTCATTTTTTATGGTGTAGTTGTCCTTTCATTAAATTTATGGTAGTTGTTATTACATTACTAATTAATTTATGCAGCAGAAATCAATGTGGAGGTATAAATAATAACGGAAAGTAATATTACTCTTGGGTGGTTTTAGAAAATAACAATCTGTGAATTAATCTGTTTTGAAAAAAGAAAAAGCAATGAATGTGTGAGCACAGGCAAAAAACAAATTATTTTTCAGACATTATCAGCAGTTGAACAATAATCATTGTAATAACAACACCGCATGACAGGAAGAGACTAACAAAGAAAACATAGAGGAGCGACAACATAAATTAGCTATGGGAGAGTTTAAAAAAATGCAAAGTGATAATTAATTATTGCTAATGAGCCAGTGATATACAAAATAATTAGAACGTGCTGTTTGAAACTGTAAATGAAATACAGCATTTTCAACAGGATTATCCGCAAGTTCATCACCTACAGGGAGATGTAATATTGGCCAGTAATGCCGGTGATTGCACGTGTGTATGGGGCTAGTTTATATAATAATAACAATGTAGCTGGCGTTTGCTAAACTTTGAAGCAATGTTTTAGCTTAAGAAATAGCCAAATAGAATTGTCATTTCCTGGATATTTCAATCTTAGGCCTTGTACACATGTATAATCATGTAGACGTGGCCTGATGCTTGAGCTTGACACACAGTGAACAGCGGTTTTGGTTGAAAATCAAGCATGTTTGTGTTCAGTTGGATGTCGTTCATCAATTTTCCCGACCAATCGCATATACACGCATGATTATCAGGCAAAATACATGCATTTGGGCATCAGGCCTTGTCCAAACAATCATATGTGTGTAAGAAGCCTTAAGCTGGGTACATACAGTGCACATGTATAACCAATAGCAGACAAATTCCATTGGAATCTGTCATCCGCTATGAAAATCACACACACATTCTTAACGCTAACAAAATATAGGGAGAGCATTTGGGTGGCTAATGGCCAATATCAGCTCCCAATAATTAAGTACAGGGTTAATCACAATTGACTGATGCTGTGGGAGACAGCTGTAGTTTGTCAGCTGCAGGATTGCTGTTGCTATTATGAATACTGTGTGTATCCAGCTTTAGACCTTTGCACAGTTGCAGACAAAAAAAGGGACCAAAATGTTGCTGACACAATGTGGTGCTTTGTTTGCTGGATGTGAATAGTCAAGAAGTTCATTTTGTCACCGATGTCTCAAACTAATTATACAATCATCTTCACGTTTACAGTCAATGTGAGACACAGGGACTTGATTAGACAATCTATTCACAAATATATTCATTCAGATGGGCGTATTATGTTTCATGGCTGGTCTGTACAATTCTAAGGTGTATGTGACCAGTCATAGGGAAACAGGCTGACAGTTAATGTTCACAAGAACCAGAAGGAAGCAGCAGCCATCCAGTGTGTGATCAATAAATATTGTTATCTGTAAATAGTATTTCTAAGTATACAGAGCTCTTTGCAGAGTATTATTCAAACACATCGACTGCCTTGTACAATATAAATGTGCTGCCTAGGGAGAAGCAATGATAAGTGACTTTAACTACCAGCACATGATCATCACCAGGAAATAGATTCTGATCTCTCTAGGTTAGTCAAGTGACGTCTCTCTGGGATATTCCTTTACAGAACTCATTTTAATATGTTTCCAGTTTACTTCCTTCTCTGCTGATCAAGCATCTAATTAGCATAAAACGATGCAGCTTCTTTTTCAGGGTGAGGCCACACTAGAGCAGATAATATCATATGCAAAATCGCGCGTCAAAAGGATTGGTGGGGCCTAGCCCTCAAGACTGAAAAATATGTGACTTCCATAATTTACAATTATTTCCACCTAGTGTGTTGTGTAATGCCTCCACATGTAAAACAGAACTATATGGAGAAAAGAAGAGCCTGAGATGTAAGATATATGTTATCAGACCTGGCACGCACAGGCTTATAGTTCGGCCCAATCATCCAGCCAAGCAGATACAACTTGTTGTATCTGGACAAAAAAATACAATTGGTTGAGCCAACAGGTGAATGACTCACGTGAAGATGAACTGTCTTTCAAGAGGCAAAGAGGAAACTGCAAGACGTTTTTGCAGAAAGTCTGTCTGTCTAGTTTTCCAGGATTCCATATTTATTCTTCATAGTGCATCATGCACCTCAAATAATGTCTTTATTTACCAGGTGCAGACATACAGGGAGATGTAATAAAAGTTCTTATCGTTAAAATTGGTGCTAATTTTTCCCCAGCCAATCAGTTGATTCAAAAAAAGAAATTTTATTACATCTCCCTAATTGTTTAAAATTAGAACAACTTGTGATGCAAAATAAACAATAAAATTCACAGTTCAGTTAGAGAAATGCTGTGCAAATGGAATATCACCGAAAAATGCATTCAACTGCAGGTGCTCGTTCCCTCATTTCTAAGCTCCTGTAATTCTGATGTTAATTAGAGCTGAAAGAAAAAAGCATTTTTGTTTCCATAGTGGTTCCGCGGAACTTAAAGTTATGAAAATCTGATTCTACAGGAATTTTTGAATTTTCTAATAAGATTTTTGAATGTCATTTTAGAATTTTTGATTTTCTAAATTTGCTAAAGTTCAAAGTTTAGCAAATGTCAAATCTGTTGGATCCACTGATTTTCAAAACTGGCAATTCTTTAGCTAAACCAGGCTCGTTTCAACACAGGGATTCCTCACTAGTGTTAATACCTTATGGCTGTTTACATTTTCATTTCGATCTAGCTCCATAGACTTGAAAGAGAGCCAGGGAGCAAGGCATGAGGATGATCTCATAAGCCAAGGATTGGATAATTTAATTAAGGGGGCACAAGGCACCATTATACAGTGAAGCCTAGCTGCAACACACTTGTAATATCTGGCATGGGAGTATATGGTGGTCACTTATAAAGCAAGGGGGATAAAATGATGCACACACTGAAGGCAGTAGAAGTGGAGAGTTAGAATAGGCTGGTTTAAGGTCAGTATGTGTAGTTAAAATTCTTTAGTTTGATAAGGTGAAGGTTTCTGTTTGAAACTATCATACATTCCCAATATTACTATACACAATTTAATGTAAGAGTGTAAGTTACTAAGAAATCTGATACACACATATTTACACAACAATTGTACAGTTAGAGATGATTCATTGCTTGTTGTGGCTCCTGCTTTGACATTACATGTGGTAGTAACAACAGCAAACAAATTCCTTTGTTGTTTCAGCCAAGGTGATCCAACAACCCCTCGGGCTTATGGGCCTTTCCTTGTTTAGTTTTTTTCTCGCTTTTTATTGTTGGGTGGGAGTTCATAGTCGCTACAGTCCATAGTGTAGGCTGGGTAACAGGCATAATAAGTAATCTACACACTAGCAGATAGACTTTTCCAAACATGATAATAATGTAGAACCTGTTGGACACCAATGCCTGCTGACTACAAATCCTAACATCCATTAACATTGTTTGTTAGAATCAAACTACAATGACAACTGCAAAGTTTTAGTTTCCACATAACTATAATTGACCCTTATGTGTAATGTGTGTTTTTGTCTATATACACACACAGTCAAATTTCTTAAGAGTGGCAGCAGTAAAATCAGACATCCCACCATGCCAAAACTCATTTCAAGGAGGGTAACCCCACATTTCAGGGAGGATACCCACCCCTGATAATCGACCCATGTATGGAGACCAGGCAGATCTCCGAACGACCGCCTGTTTCGGCCGATAAAGGGTCCATACACGGGCCGATTATTGGCCAAAACGAACGTTCGCACGAATCATGCGTCACGGGTCGGAACCCACGATCGCACGTGTGTACAAACCTTTAGATCAACGCATAATCCATGCACACACATATAAACAGGCAGACACGCTTGGATAGAAACAACATGCATCCCAACAGACACACACTCATGAAAACAATAAAACACACATGCATACAAGTGATGTCACCATTAAGTTTTTCTGTTATCATTGTGCTCCCTCACTCTAATTGAAAACAACATATTTCAGGGAGATTGTATATAATTTCAGGGAGTCATTTAAATCAGGGAGACTCCCTGGGAGAGGTGGGATACCTGCAAAATGTGGGATTAAAGTCACGCTAACCAACTCAATAACGATTAGCACAGCATTAACTCCTTCCTTTGCAGCAACTGTGTGGGTATCAAAAATAACACCTGTGCAGGCACAATAATCTATTCAATACCTCTGGCATTAAAGGGGAACAATAATTAAATCCCATTCAGGAGTTAATCAGAGCCACAAAGCCAGTATTGAATCTCCAGAAGAGAGATATACCCAGAGCAATAATATGGTGTGCGCCAGTGAAGCTCTTTTGCAGCACTAGGTAAATCTCCCTGAATGTGTTTGTGTGTATATATAAATATAAGCTTCAAACACAAACAAAGTATCGAGCAGCGCACACCTGTAAATGAAAGGCTGCAGTCGTCGTTTTCAAATTTATTTATTTAAACATTGCTAAAAAAAAGGCATGTACATAGTAAAGAGCGTGGCCTTACGCGTTTCGAGCCATAGGCTCTTACTCATAGGCCTCATAGGCCTAATACCGGAAACATTGAACATTACAGTAGAGACCCCACATTATCCCAATATTGTATCAGGTAGCATGTGTTTTGCATGGATTTGGGCAATAGGGCCCAAATTATCTGCTTTTTTTATTCAATGGTATGAAAACAACATAAAGAATTGCTGGGGTAGACAAAGCTCTATATATTTTCTCATTACATTTCCTCTTTTTTCACAATCCTAGAGGTTTTGTATCCCATAAAGCAGGTTAAGTATCAAAGTTTCCTACTGTGTTACGTGGGTTTGAGTGTGTCATGCAATGCTAACGTCAGTGGGCAATTTTCCAGCAGGCAATAATAACTGTATGAAGCAAAGTGCATAGCACAGTGATTGGATCCTCCCAGTCATAATCTTGTCCTGGGTATTAAATCTGAAAATACAATGTTGGTTCCAGTCTATACAATTTTACACACAATACCGAGTTATTTTTAAGTGATTTAATTGCATGGACTGATCAATCAAACAGCGAAATCAGCCCATGCATGGCTTTCTTTAAGCTGGTTATACACTTATTAGAGATTTGACAGATTTGACATTGAAAAGCACTGAGATTTCACCTCCCAATCTTCTCTATGCTGGCCCATTTACTTTTGATCAGGGAAGGGATTTGTCCCAATGACACATTTACATTGTTGGCTTTAGTCCTCAGACACTATAGAGTTTTTTAAGCAGTTTGAAGCTAAAACATTAAGGTTGGGCAAAAAAAGGCAAACGTCCATTTCAGTGCTGTCTGTTGCCAATGAAATAGTATTTTAAAATGCTTAAACTGCAATTATGGACTAACATAAAGTTTTCAAATTTCCAGGGATGTAAAAATTCCTACTCCTACCTCTCTCTGTGGTTGCTAGCTGTGAACTGTCATCACGCAGTGGTTACTGCGTGACTATTTTTCCCAAAAGTTATTGATGGTAGAGATATTCATGTTTGGCATGCAAAATTTGAGCAATGAACTGTCAGCCAAAGCATGAGTGTAGGCATACGTGGGTCTATACTGTATTTTGAGCCGATCAACTGACGGTCAGTCAGGTCAAAATATGTCCAAAAACTTTAAAAATCTAAGCAATTGAGGGCATTCGTCAAAGCACAAGTTAATTTTTATGACTCGGCGAATATAACAAATAAATGTGTTACAGAGTTTCCTAGAAAACCAATGAGTATTTAAAGGGCATGTCCACCCCCAAAACTATAATCCCCCCCAGTAATGACCCCATCATGTAGTGTAATAAAATCCTTACCTCACATCCCAGCTCCATATGGTTCTCCTGTAGTCCCCCCCAAAGTCCCAAAAACTGCCCACCAGGAGGATAGCAGAGTCCATATAGGCCTCCGGGAGAAGTTTGGCATGTGTACTGCAGCCCTTCTCCCCCTCCCTCCCCCTCCCTCCCTCTCCCTCCCGATTAGGATTCCCTCCCCCTAGCATACAACCCTTTATATATAACATTCCCCCTGTCCCCCCAGCCCCAACCGCTATATTTTTTATTTTAGAAAGTGCCCCAAACATTACTTACCTTCCCTCTTTCCTCCGCCGCACTGAACTCCCGGCCGCTGCGTCCGTGATTGGCTGCCACTCAGCCATTTACAGACGCGACTGCCGGTATCGCCCCTCTGCTTGAATTTTCTTGCAAGCAGAGGGCCTGGCAGTGCGGCGAAGGAAAGAGGGAAGGTAAGTAAAGTTTGGGGCACTTTCTAATAATAAAAATAGAGCGGTTGGGGCTGGGGGGACAGGGGGAATGTTATATAAAAAAATGTTTTCAAGTGTGGACATGCCCTTTAACTATAAAAAGGTACATTCACTATTCACAAAATTATATGTTCTACCTATAATTTTTTAGAGGATGCTTTAGAGTTTAGCCCCTGCCAAAAATAATTTTGGCTGCTATTGAACAATTGGGTGTGCACTAGGCTTCTATTATGTATGTACAATGATATTGTAGAATGCTAAGCATTTTCATAGAAAAGGTCTGAATTCCTTTTAAATAGAAAAAATAATAATAATAAAGTAAAAAAAATAAAGAAAAAACATATAAATCATTTAATTACCCACCCCAAATACTGAGACTGCAATGCTCCACTTTTTCCTAGCTGTCTCCTTTAGCCTTTTTTTGACTTGTAATTTTCAGGTATCGTTTGGTGTGGAAAAACTAATTAATTTGGCTTGACAAGTTCTTTCTGTTTCTTCATGTGTTTTTTTGGACTATATCTCCTCCCACAGCTAGAGACAGAAAATTCAGTACAGACATGCGGGACACATAGGAGAAGTGTGCTGTCTTCCAGCTAAGGAATCCGTGGAAGATTTACCACATTATTGGCAAATTTTGGGACATTTATGTATGACATTTATGGGGCAATTTACAGAGAGCCGCTGCTAGATTTTACAGTCTTAAAGCTGTGTTAACCCCTTTGCTCCAATGCATCATGGGTTAATGAAGCTTTAAGAAAAATTTAACTGCAGTTGCGGTGGTGTGCAAAAAGTGTGTCATGCATACCCCTAACACCACACTGACACAGGTATACACACCTACTAATAAACCCTTACAACCCAAGCTACCCTTCCATTACCATGTCAATCATACCTTAATTATCAAAAAAGTTAGTTTTATGGTCTAAATTGCAAAAACATACCCCCTTACACTACACAGACACAGGTACACCTGTGTCTGTTTTCATGGCAACCATACCATACAACAATAAAATATATGTATTTAATCAGAATGGATTATATTTAAATTTAAATGTCTTCTTATATTGCCATAGCAAGATTATTGAGTTTTAAAACCTGTCGCACAGACACGCACATTCTGCAAGCCAAATTCAAAGCTTATACTACTTCTAGATCAGAATACTTGAAAATCTGGTTTGCATATAATACCACCCAGCTAAAACTTTTAAATTCTAGGGCAAGAAGCGAGACCCACACCTTAAGGACCAGTTAATAGGGGTAAATATTTCAGACCCATTGAACAACCAACACAATATGTTCTGCCAAATCAGATGAAAGTTTAAAAGGATCTTTAACGGCCAGTGTGATCAGTTGCGCTTAAATGTCCACAGTGCCACTTTTTTTTTTGATTGAACAAAAGGTTCGTACACACGTGCGATCACGGGTCCCGAGATCCGCCAAGCCGGTCATTCAACGATCCCCGAACGAACGACCGTTTTGGCCTCACCGTGCGTCGCAAATCGGTACCCGCGATCGCACGTGTGTGCAAGCCTTTACCGTGTGTTCCAGGCCTTAAGGCTCACACACACGTGCGATCGCGAGTCCCAACCTACGACGCATGATGTGTACGGATGAATGTTTCGGCCGATGATCGACTTGTTTTTGGCCACTTTATCGCCCAAAATGGTTGTTCGTTCAGGGATTGTTAAATGACCGACTTGGCGGATCTCTGAACGAATGACCATTTCGGACGATAAAGCGCCCACACACGGGCCGATTATCGCCTGAAACATTCGTTCGTACACATCGTGCGTCGCGGGTCAGGACCCGCGATCGCACGTGTAAACAAGCCTTTACTGTGTGGCATGTCAGTCCAATATTATATCCCTGATTGTGCTGTGCCAATGATTGTGCTGTGCCAATGGTTGCCAATGGTTGAGCATGCAAAAAAGAATTACCTATTTATTTACCATGTATGCCCATGGCCAGCTTTATCTAACATGTACATTTACAGAATAGCATCCACAGCTATAACCAATTTTTAAAACACTGTGATGACATTTAGTGAAATCACCAGATTCGGTACTGTTACTCCTAAACCTCTGCTATGCAGAATTTTCAGTGTTCTAATTTTCTGGGCCCTTGGGACCCTCTATATTTGGTAAATACATTTTTGTAACTACTCTTAATTACAGTTGTTGCCAGTACAACTTATAGCCCATGTTGGCTTCAAAGAGCCACACCCCCTGACCCCAGGATTTACTGTTTCTAGCTTCTGTTTCTAGCGAAAGATAAAGTTTCTAAATTTACATGTGATCAAAGTTGAGATGCTGGTGGTGCACCATGTAAATGCTGTGTTTTTGCAACAAAAACAAACAGCCCAAGATATCACAAGTTTTAATCCACTAGTTTACTTATGAAACAATATAACATAGTCTACTGCCCAAGTTTATCGCTTTTTTTGTTTATAAACTATAGAAAAATATAAAGTTTCTACATATGTACAAACTTTATATATAGCAGCTCTGTTATTTATTTACCAACCAGCGTGAATTGCTGACTGTCTTCCAGTAGCAATACAAAATAGTGAAATGATTTTACTGACATTTAATGAAAGGTATCTATTTAAAGATCACTGGTGATGCATTGTGCTAAAGTGCTGTGTTAGGAAAAATCAGACCATTGGGACACAAGTTCGATTACCCATGCTCCCCTTTTTTAAATTATGTGTGTAGTAAAAGATAAAGACTACATGTACTAGCTTTTTACTTATTAACCCTTGTGGCCTAGCGGTAGAAAGCTCTCTTTTTAGAAAGACACAGTATAGAAGGTTGCTGATTCGATTCCCCATACTTACTTTTATTTTTTGCTGAAATGTTAAAGGTTCTGTTTCTTTCATCCATGCTAGCAAAGATATACACTGCAAAGATTACTTTTTTTTGTATGAAAAGCAAAATAATTTATCATTATTAGGGATAGGAGCATTTGTAATGTGTTTACACAAAAAACTGCTATGAAGTCTGTGTTCTGTGTCAAAAAACTGCTCTGAAATCTGTGTTCTGTGTCATCTCTGAGCTGTAACATGATTGTCTGTCAGCTTCTAGGAAGCAAGATTGCAGTTTCCTGTAAATGTGTACTGTGTACACTTAGCTGGGTGTTCCCAGATAAGGTGAATTATGGGAGCTGACCCCTAGTACTCACAGGTTATTTTCATAAATCACCCAGAATCCACAGCAAAGGGAGAGATGAAACACAGCTTGTTGTGTGTTTGTGAATGTGCTCTCTCTATTGGGACAATGTTGTCTGGGGGCTTAAGTTCTCCTTTAATATTTTCCAAAGTAATAAGTGATTCCTAGAACACTTAGGGGCATATTTATAAAGAAACAATGTTAGCGCAAAAAAATTACCGCCGCACATCGCGGCCGCGAAAATAGCGCTATCGTCGTATTTATAACGGCGAGCGCTATTCCCGCGATACCTATCGCGGCCGCGATGTGCTGCGGTAATTTTAAGTCCCTTCGCGGCGATACTGTATAGTATCGGCGCGAAGGGACTTAAAATCCCTTCCCGACGCCGGTCCTAAGGGGGCGGGGCATACGCCCACCCCGCCCACATCCCCCGCGGCGGCGACCACCCGCCACCGCCGCCGCTTCCCAGCAGCCCCTCCCCAGCAGCCCCTCCCAACCCAGGGGGCTGCCGGGAAGGGGCCGCAGCAGGTGGTACGCACCACCGCCGCGCACTCCCTCCCCGGCAACCCCCTCCAAGCCCCCCGCCCTGGCCGCTCCCGGGGAGGGGACGGGAGGGAGCCGCTGGGGGGGTGGAGGCTCCCTCCAGCGGGGCCCTGAGAAGGGCCTTTTGGGGCTTAGGGGGTCCCGCAGCTCGAACCGGGACCCCCCCTCCCCGGCCCTTATAAGGGCCCTTGCGGCACTGACAAGTGTCGTTGGCGGGGGTCCCGCAGCTGAAACCGGGACCCCCAGTGCGGCTCTTAAAAGAGCCCTTGGGCGACGTCTTCTTTCTTCCAGTCCCGGCGACACCAGCTCCGCCGAGGCCGCCGACCCCCGAGAGGTACCCCTGCAGCCGCCAGGGGTACCCCCGGCGGGCGCCGGCGACCTCAACGAGGCAGATGTTGCCGGCGTCTTGATCCGACGCGACGTCTTCGGGCTGCAACAACCAACCCCACTCAGGTCGCCGATGCCAGGCAGACTCACTGCGGCCGCCAGTGAGCCTGCTGGCACCGCCGGCCTCAGCGGAGCCGATGTTGCCAGCCGCTTCTTTCTCAGCCATCTACTGCGATGGCATCTGAGTTCCGCGGCGGAAAGCTCCTCTTATATAGGTTTGCACGAAATCCATAATCCGTTTCTGATGGTCAATTTTTTAATACTTGCTTTACATTAACCAATCAGATTTCTGGAAAAGTTCTGAAATCTGATTGGTTAATGTAAAGCAAGTATTAAAAATTGACCAATCAGAAAGGATTATGGATTTCTGCAAACCTATTAAAGAGGAGCTTTCCGCCGGGAACTCAGATGCCATCGCAGTAGATGGCTGAAGAAAGAAGCGGCTGGCAACATCGGCTCCGCTGAGGCCGGCGGTGCCAGCGGGCTCACTGTCGGCGCAGGGAGTCTGCCTGGCATCGGCGACCTGAGTGGGGTTGGTGTCGCCAGCCCGAAGACATCGCCCAAGGGCTCTTTTAAGAGCCGCACTGGGGGTCCCGTTCGAGCTGCGGGGACCCCGCCAAAGGCACTTATCAGTGCCGACAAGGGCACTTGTCAGTGCCGCAAGGGCCCTTACAAAGGGCCGGGGAGGGGGTCTGTTTCGAGCTGCGGGACCCCTAAGCCCCAAAGGGCTCTTGTTAGAGCCGCAAGGGCACTTGTAAGTGCAGCAAAGGCCCTTATAAGGGCCGGGGAAGGGGGGTCCCGGTTCGAGCTGCGGGACCCCTTAAGCCCCAAAAGGCTCTTGTCAGAGCCGCAAGGGATTGTAAGTGCCGCAAGGGCCCTTATAAGGGCCGGGGAGGGGGGGTCCCGGTTCGAGCTAGGGACCCCCTAAGCCCCAAAAGGCCCTTCTCAGGGCCCGCCGGAGGGAGCCTCCACCCCTCCCAGCGGCTCCCTCCCTTCCCCTCCCCGGGAGCGGCCGGGCGGGGGGGTTTGGGGGGTTGGGGGAGGGTGGTGCGCGGCGGGTGGTAGCGAGACACACCTGCTGCGGCCCCTTCCCGGCAGCCCCTCCTTATCTCCCGTTCCGAGATTGCCGCGAACGGGTTGGGAGGGCTGCTGGGAAGCGGCGGCGGTGGGTGGTCGCCGCTGCCGCCGCGGGGGGTGTGGGCGGGGGTGGGCGTGTCTCCAGGGCGGGTGCGACCCCGCCGCGGGTTGCCTGCCCATCCCGCCGCGAGGTCGGGAGGTTAGTATCGCGCCGGGGAGGTTAGTATCGGCTGACTTCGCCACCTCAAGTCGAAGGTGGCGAAGTAAAAACAGCCGATACTACCCGAGCGAAACCAGTACCGCCGCTTTATAAATAGAAGCGGCGGTAACGGGTAAGTATCGGCGTGAAAGGTTAACGCTTCGTTAACTTTTCGCGGGCCGTTTTCGGACTTTTATAAATCGCGGTAAACGCGATTTATGCGTTAATGTCCGCGGAAAACGGCAGGAAAAGTTAACGAACCTTTATAAATATGCCCCTTAGGCTAGAAGTTCCCCAAACAATGCAGCTATCTATCCTCATTCATTCCTACCTGTAACAATTTGTAACCAATTTCTACTTTTTTTTATTACAATGAATTAGAATACCGTATATACTCGAGTATAAGCCGAGGTTTTCAGGCTCTAAAAATAGCCTGAAAACCTAACCTCGGCTTATACTCGGGTCACTATAATGTGCCATGGTGGGACTTGCCTCTGCTGAGGAGACCAGTGAAACCACTAATTCCCACATGCAGTAGAACACCTAGCACTACAATAACTCGCAGTAAACTGTGGACAGTCCTCCGCACCGCCCGATGGTCTGACGCGGCAACTTACTTACGGTACTGTAGTGCGACTGGAACTGGGTTGAGGAGCGTGCTGTCATGTGACCTTGTGCACGCTGACCTCATTCCACAGAGACCAGGGAGCGTTTGTCGTGAAAGCCGGTCTTCTGCTGGTGTCTACGATGGGATACTGGGAGTTGGCTCGGGCATGTCTTCCTCCCAGTTGCATCGAGGACCCCAAGTATGGTAAATGGAGGAGAAACTGATAGACTTGGTGACGGCCCTGCACCTGCTTAGGTCAGTCACTTAATACTGCTGTCCATTATAGGGGGTGCTGATTATATATCATTATAGGGGGCTGCCATGCTGCTGTCTGATATTACTGTCATTATAGGGGGCTGCCATGCTGCTGTCTGATATTACTGTCATTATAGGGGATGTTGGGGCTGTCACTAACCTGTCTGTTTGCTCGCTCGAATTGAAGACTGTCCAGGTACGGTAAGTGAACTTGGGGGGCTATAGGGTGGGGGACAGTATGCCATACAGTAACACCCAATACCTTTCTACTATAGGTGTTTGGAAACTACAACTCCCAGCAACGAAAGCATGCTGGGAGTTGTAGTTTCCAAACATCTACAGTGGAAAGGTATTAGGGTTACTGTATGGGATTACTGTACATTTAAAGGGCAACTATCTACCCTCGGCTTATACTCGAGTCAATCATGGTTTTCTGATTTTGGAGGCAAAAATGGGTACCTCTGCTTATACTCGAGTCGGCTTATACTCGAGTATATACGGTAACTTTAATAATTTAAGACTTTTATAAACTTTATAATTTAGCGATAGAAAACAGATAGGGGCAAACTGGACTTATAGCTGTACTAGAAAGTACTTCCAGCACAAGTCATTTTGTTGATATATTCTGTACTGATGCGGTTAATTTGCCAGACGAAATTAAAGTTGCTTCCTCCCAGACCCAAAAAACTGGCCTAGGAGGAATAGTGTGTGCGTCTGTTTTATATTTTATACCTGCATGGATTTATTGTATTCTAGCCAGACAAAAACCCCAAAGATAAAACATAGTCCACATATATAATAATATGATTAATAAATGTATGCAGTTGCAGTTTGTAAAACAATTACAGTCTCTCACAATACAGAGATACTGGGAAACTTAAAATTCTTATGAAGTTTAGATTCTGCATGGTGCACATCCATTTGTGTTAAGCTGGCCATACACTACCTCGATAGTCCAATAATTCAACATTCTATCTGAGATGAATGCCAAATCAATTGCAATGTCAAATGGAGCAGCAGTTTTACCTGCATTTCATGTTAGCGATCGTAATTGCAATTAATATTGTAATTGTTATATCGATTGCAATAGGCTCTGGCCAGGCGGTTGTCTGAAAATCTGTCTGAAAGTTTGTAGTGAATGTACAGTTTTACACTGGTATACTGTATTGGCACCTTTATCGCCTAAAATTTTAGCAATTAGTTCTTAGGCTACAAATGTTTTGTTTCAGACCAGCTGTGTAATATTGGCAATTGTTGGAATAGCATACATCACCATTCTGTTCCCTTGGGACAGCCTTAATTTGAATGGCATGTCCAGGAATTGTTGAGGCTTAAACAGGTTCAAGTGTCTGGGAGCATGGCTTGGTGGTCCTGAGGAATTGCTGGGATATTTAGGGGTCAAGTCAGGTGAGGCAGGGGGAGAAAACGTGAAAAAGTTGTGGGATATGGAATAATAGGAATGATGGCCATAATTTTAGGTGGCATAATAAGTTTGGTTTGATTATAAATACCTCTGGGGTTAAGGCTTGGCCCTGACATTTGGTTATTTTTTTTCTGTGTAGGGTTAGTTTCTTATCTAGCATTTATTGGTGGCAATGAGCTGACAGGCAATGTTGAAAGTCAGAATTATTGAAAATGAACCAATGCATTAAAAGAAGAATGAACAGCCATAATGTTTGCTACATAAAAGTGTTAGTGATGCCAATCTGTGTATTCTGTGTAAATCCTGAATAACAACTAAGCAATAACCATAATTCATATGTAACTTGATATTGCATTGATGGTTCCCTAAGGGTTTAGAATGATTTCTCATGGTTTTTAGACCATTGTTGTTGGCTCACAGCACCACTTTTCTTATTTGCAATTACAATCAGCATGTAATTACCAGAGAAAACGTAGGTTCCCTGGGTGCCCAGCAGACACTCAGGGAAAATGCTGAGAGCTATGTCAGAACTTACATGCTGTTGCATCACATTACAGTCTCATCCTCTAAGCTGTCTCTGTTCTCCAGGCAGAGTGTCAGGAAACACAAGGTTTAATTAAGCTTTTCATATTCCTAACAATACTCAGTGTCTCCTAATCAGATTGGAATAAAAATGGTTCTTTCTCAGATTTGAAAAAAAACAAGTGCAATGTAATAATTAATATTTGTTTGGGTTTCATTATTTGCCACTCTGAGATATCAGTACCTGAGTTTCTAATAGCCTGCTTACATCATATTCAGTAATAGCTCCTATAACTGGCACCACATATGTAAAATATAGGATCAAACCAGTAACCATTTACAACAGTAAGAACTCTATATAATTGTTTAGATTCTTCCTTTATAAAGGGATCTCATCAGTGCATATTGTATAGAATAACAGCACATTAATGGCCCAGTCCATGCAGAGCCACAGTGTAGGAAAAAGGTGTTAAAGTTCAGCTAACTTATTCAATACCAGTTGGCGCACCCTTAACCACTTACTTGTGGTGGCTATGCTTGTGAAGGTTCTCATTCATCCATGCTATATCTGTTGTATTCAGTGAAATCAACTGGACTTGAAGTTTAGCAAAACGTCTAACTAAATACAACAGATATTGAGGTGGCTATGCGAGTATCGCAAAACAGAAGCGCTAAGCCGCCGCAAGCAATTCAATACCCGCTTTGCTGTTCCTGCGGCAGGACTATTTAATGTCAGCTAATAGCTGGGGTTATATTTCTTTTGGGATTTACTATGAACTGTGAAGCAGGTATTGGAGCTCTGCTTAAATCTCACTTTAAATATGTAAAGTTCATTGCAATCTTAAGCTGGGTACACACAGTAACGCTAAAGCCCCGATTCCATCGGATCCGACGGTATCGGGGCTTTATCGGTATTGTGTGTATCTTCGTTTCCCTCCCTATAGAGGAGTCTAACGCAGCCGATGGAAACACACAGTCTGAGCGTTCTACCTATGAAGTTCATAGGGAGAATGCTCGGGACTGTTTGTATGCAGATCTTTGAAAGATGACAGACAGGATCTTGCATTATCTGTACTATGTGTACCCAGCTTTAGTTCATGGTCATAATGTCCATGCCCCCAGATATTTGCATGGCTATAAAGACTCTTTAGGAGGTAAGAGCAAGTGTTCCTACCTCCCACTTTGCTTTTGTATAGAAGTAATTTAAAACATTTGCCAGTGTAAATATTGCACCTTTTAATCTCCCGGCCAAGTTCAGTGAAAATATTGTTACAAATACTGTTAGTAATTGGGTAAGCCATTTACCTGCCTGACTCCCAACTCTGCCAGGGAGACTGAAAGCTACAAGCAATAAAAAACCTCCAAAGCTGATTACTTTTAATTGAAAGCAAAATAGTAAGTAATAATATGTTTGCAACTAATAATAAGTAAGTAATAATAAGGTGTTGTTTTACCCCCTTGTGAATAATTTTAGATAAAGGGGAGAAATGTTTAGGGGGTTTAGGGGCCCTAAAAACAATTCGCTTTAGAATGTTTTTATGAGTGCTAGTAAAACAATGCTCATACAGTATAAAGCTGAGTTTAGCTTTTTCTGACACTGTAGTAACATCATGAATATACTGTACAGTATGGATAGAATATCCTTCATTCTGCTTAGTTTGTCGCTCTATTCTCAGTGCAAATATCATTGGAGAGATTCATTTAGAGTCGTTGTCCTTTAATGGAATAGTTCATTCAAAAAGTGATCTATTCCTTTAAAGCAGTGATTGAAGAACGGGAGGTAAAGGACCTATTCCTTACCTTCCATTCTTCAATCACTTCAGCAGGATCCAGGACCGAAGGTAAGGTATATATATCTTGCGCACGTTCCACCGTGGCTCCATTGACAACAGCTGACTGCTTCCTGGTTTAGTTAAAGGACAACAATACTGTAAAAATTAACTTTATAAAAGTTAAAAGTACCTGGGAAAGGGAGGTTGGATTTATTATTCCTACCTCCCAATATTGTTTCGTTGAGGAACTACAGCACATAAAGTTTTTATCTGCCAGGTTAGTGCCCTGGGCCTTCCTGTGTTAAAGATAGTGCTGAAGCACTTTAGGAAGACTGGCAGAAGCAGTTTTCTTAGTGCTGCCGCTCCTTATAGAAATGATATTGGGAGGTAGAAAATACCAATCATACCTCCCTGCCCCAGGTACTTTTAAAATTCACTGTTTTTGAAAAAAACTTTATACGCACTATAGTTCCCCTTTAACTAGCATGCAATATCATGCTATAGCGTACTACAGTGAACTAAACCAGGAAGCAGTTGTCAGTTGTCAATGGAGCCGTGGTGGATTGTGCGCAAGGTAATTATAACCTTTGGTCCTGGATCCTGGTGAAGTGATTAAAGAACAGAAGGCAAGGAATAGGTCCTTTACCACCCGGTCTTCAATCACTGCTTTAAAGGAATAGTTTAGTTTTTGTGTGAACTATTCCTTTAAAAACGTACATTTAAAAAGCCACACGGTCGCTGGTAACTAGCTTGATTGTGTCTCTTGCGCTAACCGATAGTGATTCACCAGCTGTGGCTCTGAGTAAATATGCTTGCTATAGAATAGTATAAGCCGGAAGGAGTCGGGAGCTGTCAAGTGACTCAGCAAGGGAGCGCACTGTCTGGTAAGTATTACAATCTTCGTTCCAGGTTTTTGATAGATGATTTGAAAAATGTGAGAAAAGACATGGCTCCTTTACCACCTGCTCTTCAATTAATAGGAAAAATGATAGGTTAAAGGGTATGTCCACCAAATGTATAGAGCAAAATAGTATACTTTTAATGCAGTTTTAAAAAACTTAGACCTAACTTCTTAGTTCTTATTTTCATTTGGGCATCTTTTTGTGTAACCAATGCAATCAAAATGCTTCATGTTGGAAATTCCACTGTAAAGGACACAAATAAAACAGCACAAAACTGAATTTAGGTTTGTAAGAAATGCAAGACTTTATAAGGAAAATTAGGACTTTATAAGGAACATCAGGACTTTATAAGGAAAATTAGGACTTTATAAGGAAAATCAGGGCTTTATGAGGAACATCGGGACTTTATAATGAACATCGGGACTTTATAATTAACTTCAGGACTTTATAAGGAACATCAGAACTTTATAATGAACATCATGACTTAATAAGGAAACAGTCAGGACTTTATAATGAACATCGGACTTTATAAGGAACATAAGGATTTATGAAGGAATATCAGAACTTTATAATGAACATCGGACTTTATAAGGAACATCATGACTTTATAGGAACATCAGACTTTATAATGAACATCGGGACTTTATAAGGAAAACTTCAGGACTTTAATAAGGAAAATAAGGACTTTTAATAAACATCTGGATTATAAGGAATATCATGACTTTATAAGTATCATCGGGACTTTATAATAAACATCAGGACTTTATAAGGAAAATCAGGACTTTATAATGAACATCATGACTTTATAATGAACATCAGGACTTTATAATGAACATCAGGACTTTATAATAAACATCTGGACTTTATAAGGAATATCATGACTTTATAAGTTATCATGGACTTTATATAAAACATCAGGACTTTATAAGGAAAATCAGGACTTTATAATGAACATCATGACTTTATAATAAACATCAGGACTTTATAATGAACATCAAGAATTTATAATGAACATAAGGACTTTATAATGAACATCAGGACTTTATAATGAACATCAAGACTTTATAATAAACATCATGACTTTATAGGAACATCATGACTTATAAGAATCAGAACTTATAATGAACATGGGACTTGATAAGGAACTTCAGGACTTTATAAGGAACATCAGGACTTTATAAGAACATACAGACTTATAATGAACATCATGACTTAATATGGAACATCAGGACTTTATAATGAACATCAGGACTTAAAAGGAAAGTTGGGACTTATAATGAACATCGGGACTTTATAAGATATCATGACTTTATAAGTATCATCGGGCGTTATAATGAACATCAGGACTTTATAAGGAATGTTCGGGACTTTATAAGGAACATCAGAACTTTATAATGAACATCATGACTTTATAATGAACATCAGGACTTATAATGAACATCAGGACTTTTAATAATGACATAAAGGACTTTATAAGAACATCAGGACTGTATAATGAACCTCAAGACTTTATAATAACTCTGACTTATAATGAACATCAGGACTTTATAATGCACCTAAGAACTTATTAATGAACAATGACTATGACTAACGAGAGCTTAACATGGACGACCTGTAGGAAACATCTGGGACTTTATAATGAACATCGGGACTTTATAATTAACTTCAGGACTTTATAAGGAACATCAGAGCTTTATAATGAAATTCATAACTTAATAAGGAACATCAGGACTTTATAATGAACATCGGGACTTGGAACATCAGGACTTTATAATGAACATCGGGACTTTATAAGGAACATAAGGACTTTATAAGGAATATCAGAACTTTATAATGAACATCGGGACTTTATAAGGA